>NWBT01000045.1:4571211-4586828 GCA_003386485.1 Colletotrichum lentis
CTCGACTGACACGCCCTCCCCGCCATAGATCCTCCACGTCCTCACGGCATCACTGGCCCACGCCCAGCTCCTGCTGAAGTGCGCACTCGCAGCCGGCTTCCGGGAGAGCGGCGCACTGAACCTGCTCCCGGCCACCATCGCCGTGCCGCCGGAAGACGAATCGTCGTCGCCCGTGACGCCCATGGTGGGGGTCAGGACAATGGGCCTCGCCCTCGAGTCCCTCATCGGCTACGTCGACGACGATGACGACGAGGCGCGGCACTGCACTGTGACGGCGGACTACCTGCGGGACCTGATGCAGATCGCCAACGAGCGCTTCGTGGAGAACGCGGCGAGGATCGCCAGGTTCCGGGCCGCGCTGCGTGAGGCGGCCGCCGGCCCCCCGCCCAAGCTGGGCGAAGGGGGCGCGGAGTGGGAGGACGCCGCCGCCAGGCGAGAGCGCAAGAGGGCCGAGGGCCTACGGCGCAAGGAAGAGATGTTGGCTGCTAGACAGGAGACGCAGACGCAGACGCAGTCTCAGTCCCAGTCCCAGTCCCTGGTTGAGAGCCGGGAGACTCCTTCAGAGTACCCGGCCGAGCTGCCCGAATACGAACCCCTCGGGCTGTGACGTGTGACCAAGTTCATTCGCCATCTATACACTTTTTGTCTTGTTTGCCCACCAGTAGTAGCATGGTTGGCTGTTGTACACTTTCGTATTACCCCGCTCTACCGCTGCCGCTCTGTCCTTCTGAGGTGGCTTGCCATCCAACCACACTCCACGCCGTCTTCCGTAACGCAGAAATCAGGTTTATGATTGAGTCGTCAAGAAACTCTCTCTCTCTCTCTCTCTCTCTCTCTCTCTTCCTCTCTCTCACATCTCTCACCTCTTCGTCTCCACTATCCCTCCAGACCCTCCCCTTTAGGAGACAATCTTCTCGACCCAACCCTTCTCTAACCGCTTCACCTCCTCCTTGAACGCCTCAACCTCCTTCCAGCAGTCGAGCGGCCGGCGGTCGTTCTCGCGCAGGCAGCGGACGACGTCGGAGCGCGCCGCCTCGACGCCGTCGGGCAGGTCGCGCACCTTCTTGCGCTCCGCCAGCTTGGCGCGCAGGGCCTCGATCTCCCGCGCCACGGCCTCGTGGCTGCGCTGGCCCTCGGGCGCGGGCTTGTCCTCGGCGGCGATCTTCTCGTGCGCGAGCTTCAGGGCCTCGGACTCCTTGGCCTGCAGACGCTTCAGCTCCTCGGCGACGCGGGCCTGGATCTGGAGCTCGGTGAGCTGGGAGCGGGACAGGTCGGTCTGCGGTTCCCGAGGGTGGGTTGTCGTTAGCTATAGCTTCCCTGAGAAAAGGGCACTTTAAGAGGGAAGGGGGAGAGGGGGAGGGAAGCGCCGAGGCGGAGGGTGAATGTGCGATTGGGCATTCTAAATGACCCGAAGCGGAGGTATTCGGTATTCGGAGACAGAAGGGAAGCCCGAGGGGGGGGGGAGGTTACCTCATGGCTGGTCTGCAAAGACTCGACGAGGTCGTGTGAGATGCCGCTGGGCGTGCTGCTGCGCGATCTTTGGTCAGTCGGCGGACGCAGGAGGAAAGGGGTACGGGCAGGTTTGGTTACTTACGCCTTCCACAGGTGTGGTGGCGTGTTGGACGACGGCTTGGACTCGCTAGCACCCATGATTGCGGCCTCAATGGCTGGGGGAGAGGGTGATTGGGATGTTTGGCCGTGATGGTATGGAATTTTCCGGACCGTCGACTGCGGTCGTCAGAGCTGCGAGCTCCGATGGGCCGGCGCAGGTGCACGTGACGGATTAGTCACTTGGAGGACGGCGGCCATCGTTCCCCCTTCCCGGATATCATATCGCTGAGTCATCACTCGAATTTCGGACCTTGGTCTTACTCTCAGCCCGCCAGCTGCCCACAGCTGTAGGGGCTCAGGTGGCCCATCATCCACAGCTTCGGGGCACGTTCTCGAAGTTTTTGACACTGAGCACTCTCTCAGACCGCTGGCCCACCGCAAGTCCTCGTCAGTGACCCCGCACCACCACGCAAACCCCCCAATCCCAGGCACTTCATCATTAGACATCTTGTTTCAAGGACCGCGATAGATAAGGCAGGGACGTGGGAAGGGGGCCGACACGAGCCTTTGGTGGTTCACGGTTCACCAAGATAGGAAGGATGGTTTATCTCGATTGTGATCTTACACTATCCACGAAGCGCCCAAAGCCTCCGGAGCCTCGAATGACATCAAGGGTATGCATGCCTCGGTGCCAAGGCAGGTTGCGAAGAAGAGGGAAGCGGGTTGGATGCGGTGATGGAGTCGCCAGGTGCAAAAAGAGAAGGGGGGGGGGGGGGGGGNGAACAAAGTGCTCAAAACTATCCTTTACCCACGAGTGAGGATGAATCTCACGAGCCGTGAGCATCTCTCGGCTTCATCTGCACATGTTTTGTCTGCTAATGCACGCCAACGCTCACCTGAAGCGGACGGGGCCCTGCAATATCGTTGAAACGACAGGTCACCAAATGGCAAAGGAGCAAATGACTTCATGGGGGGCTTGCTCCGCCCTCGTCCGCCGTATCTTCAGGCTTACAGGCTCTTCTCGGGCATGTCCGCAGGATGACCGGGCGTCTTGCAGCGGGCGGCTCGCCTCTGAATCTCGCAGAAGCCCCGCTGGGTCCCCCCTTCTCTCTGCCCCTCCAGCGAGCGGAGGTGCTGCGGCCTTTGGCCCATCTGGATGACCCGGCCAGGCGGTTGCGACTTGCGAGGGAGGAAGAGTCAACAGGAGAGGAAGTCTTTGCGGAATCCGTCTCCGAGGCGAAGCGCTGGGATGTCAGGTTTGTCTAATTTGTTCGCAACGACGCTCGACAAGGGGGACTCCCGCCGGGGCAGGACAGGTCCCCCCCCCCCCTCCAGCCGAGCTTGGCTACACCGTCACATCCCGCAATTTGTTCGCGGCCACCCGAGAATTGCGAGGCCCCAAAGGACGTGGACTGGTGGTGGAAGAAATTTCGTCGGCGGTTTGAAGGAGAAGTCGACGTGGGCGAGATTTCTCTCGCCGGCTCGTCGCTCCGTCTGTGAATGCCCTCAAGTGAGGGGCAGACCAGGGAACCCTACGTCGACGAGGTCGGTCGCTTTCAAGATCAAACGCAAACTTTGACAGGACCACTGAACAGAGTCGGCGAACTGCAAGGCGTGTCGGGACCGGCGCTGAAGTTCGTCGGTCGGTGCGCGGGAGAGTTTAATTTTCGCCAAAGGGCCAAGTGAATGACGGCTGTCAAACGGGCGGCTAGATGTCTGCGAAAGGCGGTATCCGGCCTTGATCCTTCGGCCCGACAGCTGCATTCTTGACATCCACACAGCGGTGGTCAGTGGAAGACGGTCCATCAGGTAGTTCGTTGAGATCAGGGAGCGCGGCAGACTCTGTGCTGGGTGTCGTCAGATTTCGTCAAATGCATGTATGTCACGGCACAATCGGCCGAGATGGACGGCAGAACGAGGTGACGTTGATGAAGTGGGTTGCGGGGGTTGATTCACATGCTTCCAGAGCGACTCAGGAGCGCCTGAGCGGTGCGCTGACACTGAGTCACTGACAATGGGTTCTCGCTTTGCGAATTTCTTGTCAACATTCCGCTCAAGGATTCCACCCGTTCGCCATGATCCGAGCGTCAGGTGGCGCCTTTTTCCGAGTAAGGGAAAGCCGTGGAAGGGTCGGGTAGAAAGATGGATACGACAGTTAAGTGCGTATCTTATTATGGCCCCGATCTTCCACAATGTCTGTGTCACTGTTCCACACACTATCGGAATTCGGATGTCGTCTGATACACTAGAACACTATGTGCGCACAATCGAGCGTGCGCGTGCGTGTGCTGCGCGGCCTCGTGGCGCCCAGCCGAACGGGTTTTGGGGTCTCGGTTCGAAGTCGCCTAGCCGAATGCAGTCTTGGCGTCAGACAGGGCGCAAGAAGGGAAGGAAGGGGGGAGGAAGGGAGGGGGGAGGCGCGGATGATGGGAGGCAGGGAGGGAGGGAAACCAACGGGCATCCAAGACCCTAACCAAAAAGAAAGAACGACACAATCATGTCTCTCGTCTCTGGACCCATCGGCAGTCTGGACTGTTCGACATCAACGGCGTTGGCCCACCAGGGAGGGTTCGAACAACGAGTCCAATGGCAGCGAAGACAGGCAGGGGGGGGGAGGGAGCTCTGATGCTGAACAGGAGCGGAAGCCGGTCCAGCCAATGGTTGGAATTCCTTTTGCAGTCTTCGTTCATCTGAACATGCTCTATGGCGGCTGGGCCGACGAAAGACGCAAAAGTGACCCGAAATCTCTCAACCCCCTCCCGCTTGTTGGGTCTCTTGGGTGGATGCGGCCACGGTAGATATGCATGAGTTTTGCAGCTTCTACGTACCAAGGCCGGGGGACCAGGACGCAGCAGAAATGATGAGAAGGATTGACTACCTACTCTCAGCTTGGCGACGTCTGGGTACGGTGTCTGTCTGGATTTGCATCTGGCTGCAGCGGCACTAGGCGATAGGCCGAGCACAAGATTTCGCTGGTGCCCCCGGTCCTTGTTCGTCCGGTCTACCCCCCTGTCATTTCCTAGCCTGTGGGCCGTGGCCGTTCGCCCCTGGATGGAGATCCTGGTTGGCTGTCAATCCCTCTTGCAGAGACGAAGTCCAGTCCAGTCGGCACGCAAAGAGCGCTGGCACGTCGGCACACAGCAGGCTGATCTTGGCGGGTCGAACCAGTCAGAGGCCAGGAAGATGGCGACAAGCCAGGAAATAGTACCTAGGCCGTTCAGGATGCGCGTTTTGGCTGGGAAAGCCGGCCAGGTGAAATCGCCCAGCAGAAGCCGCACTGCAGGCAGTAATGCAGCCCAAGTCACCGGGTTTTGCAACTGGACACCAATGCATTCGCTCTCAGTTGTGGTGGTCTTGGACGTCTTGGAACAGCGTTGGAATGATCGCAGACCCTTGGTGAGTGAGACGATTCGCAACGGCCGGTCCAAAGATGACGATGGGACCGTCTGCTCCCCTCTCATTCCAGGCCACCGCTGCTCTCCAGTCTCTCAGGCGAGATTCGACCACCGGTCGTCACCAGAAGAGCAATTAAGGTGTCGATGGACGATTGAAGCGAATCAAAAGCATGGCAATCAGCAAGCCCATGCAGCGAGGGAGGGGTCCATCCCTTCAGCCTCAGCGAACGGTGACATCGCATTTCACTGATTGGCAGCCAGGGACTGGCCCCCCGGCCTCCTCAGAGCCCGCCCCTATGTGGAGCAACCGTGCTCTGTCCAGAATAGAGTGACTGTGCAATGTGTATCCGCACGGATATCCGTACCTGGCGTACGTATCGCCTTTGCCGGCGCCATCCCTGCAATGACTTTGGATGACTTCCCAGTGTACGTGTTACCTGTTCTTGACAGATGGCCGTGACTGACCCTCTAACCATCTTCCCATGCCTCCCTCCCTTCAAGTACATAGCATCAATACGTACGGATACACGTGTGTTGTGCAGAGTGCAAAGAAAGTCCCTTTGGGGCCCATGTTGGCCTGTTCGCTAGGGGGGGGTTCCGGTTTCTGCGTCGCTGACTTGCTCGCCGTGCTCCATCTGCCATCTCCGCCTGGGTCATCAGCTGGCTCTGGCACGAGCATCGCCGGTGCGTGATTCCAGCACCCAGAGCATTGGAATAGGCTTAGACTGACAGATGGATGGGCAGGTTTGGCCACGACATCCCAGAAAGTGCTCCTCTTTTCGCCCATTCAATCGGGTATGGCGCGTCCGTATGGGAGGAGTGTATCTGTAAGGTCCAGGTGGGAGAGGAATTAGCTCAAGAAGCATCGTACATACTACCTGTGAAAAGGGGCACACGGCTAGTGCACTGCGAAGGTGCGGACAACGCAGGTACCAAGCCGCCCACGCCTTACCCTGTTTCGTCCAATCAATCGTTCGTCCGGATGCTCGCCCAGCTCATTGGCAACGACAGGCCCGTATCTGTATCCTGGTGGGCAGAGAGCAGACAGGCAGGCTCGGGCAGGCAGGTCTCAGTGCGGGTGCATGGTAACACGGATACAGGCCGAGTCCAGCAGGATGTGCTGGAGCGCCGCGTACCTGCGGATAGGTAGATGAGTCCGAAGTGGGATAGGCTTGAATCCAGTTAAGCGTGTGTGGTCCAGTCGACCCAGTCATTCCCGTTTGCCCTTCCCTTGCACGCCACCACGATCAGGGGGGGAACGCACCCGTTGCCCTTCCTAGCTAGCATCCCATCCATAGGTATCCATGATCCAGAGCCAGAGGAGCCAGAGGAGCCTCTCGGCGGCGGCACCGTGGGTTTCCCGGCCTTCTCGCGGCTCGCAGGAGGTCGTTCATGGCCCCGTCCTAGCCAGTCGCTTAAAAGTGCCTAAGTCGCCCCCTCCCGCGCCCCCGTGATCCCAACCACTCTCTGTTTCTCCTTGCCTAGGTATTGCTGTTGTCACGCCGACTCTCCTTGCTCTCCATTCGGTGAGACGGTTCGCCTTTGCTGGAATTCTGGAATTCGAATATTTTTCTTCTTTGAGAAAGAGGCTGGATCACTTCGACGACAACGACGACGACGACGACGACGTATTCCTCTTCTCTCAGGCCTGGTTTTCTCAAACCCCAAGGAACAAGGGAAGGAAGAAAAGAGAAACAGACAGGGGACACCATTTGCTGAAGGCACCGGAACCAAACATTGCATTGGACCCCTCGAAAAACGGAAACAACGACCGACCTTCCCGACCTCACTCAGGAACGTGCCTTCCTCAACCACAGTCGCTCTTTCCTTCAACACCACACTCTTTTTTTTTTTTTTTTTTTTTTTTCCCTCTTTGCTTCTTTCGCACCCTCCTTCCAAAACTTCACATTCTCTCCATACCACGTGAGACTCGCTAGCTGAATCATCCGTATACACTACACCTCCCCTCTTTTTCGGCACATCGGCGCTCGGCTCTTCCATCAAGACAACCCACGCTCGTTCCTTCCTTCCAACTGCGTCAGCGGCGGTGCACCAAAAAGGCCCACCCACTACCGCAACACATCCAAGACAATTTCAACGTCTCCGTTGTCTTGTTCCACTTCTTCGTCATCCAGCGAGTCGACCTTAGCTTCGTTTCTTATATTCTTTTCCCCATCATCTCACTCATTCGACGGTCGCCTGCTCCTTCCCCACAATATCAACCAAAGGAATTCCGGCTCCTCGATTCCGAAAAGGACGCGGCACGAGACCCAGCGAAGGGCCAACAAGGAGACGCACAATATATTGACGTTGCTTCGTCCCCCGTCACCCAATCCGTCCATCTCGCAGCCCTCCCCGAGCACATCACACCACCTGCGCAGGCCTCACTTATTTCCCTCCCGTCGAGCCGGCTCCTGTTCGGCCAGATTCAGATCGACCTAGCCCCCTTGGGATCGCCAACACACCAACCGCCCTCGCTTCCCACACAACTTGTGGGGGGGGGAAAGATCAGCACGAGGATACTGACCGCCCGCATCTCGACGACGTTGTTCCGGCCTTTTGCAGACTAGACGTTCATCGCTTTAGTACCGCGACCACTCATCCCTTGGTGACTCGGTCCAGCTCTTTGGGTGCCGACTCAACCAGCGTCATCTTGGACACTGTGCCGGTACTTGCAACCGCTTCTTTGCTCTCGAACAGGCTTGCTTGCTGTTTGTCGGTCCTTCTTTTGTCACTTGTTCTCTGCCAAACAGACAATGACATTGTAACTCGACCCGTCCCTCACAACAACAGTACACGTCTTCTTCTCATTCTCGACTCTGCCCGACGATTCCAGCATCACAGCAATCTCCCGCAGGGCCTGACTGTTCAACGACTCGACATTCTTGCAACCCATCAGCCTGGAATTACGACCTCAGCAACTTAGACCCGTTCACCCCTCGCTGATCGCAATTTGGTTCACTTCCTCGGGAAACAAACGAACGCTCCTTCATTCACCTTTCAAGTTCGCCTTTTGACATTGACAGCAATCGCAACACACACTCACACCAGACCGACCAAAATGGACTCTCACCGGCGCAGGTTCGCCGACCTGGTGGTGGATCTCATCCCCACCAAAGTGCTTCAACAGCGTGCTCATGCCGCCGATAGCAAAGGGGCGTCCACGGCCACCTCAACCATCTCTCCCTACCACTCGAACCTCGACGGTGTCAACCAGCCTGTCAACATGCTGTTCAAGGACATGCTCTGGGCCAGCTTCGGTGGCATGGCCGTCCTCGTCCTCGTCATCACCGTGAGCCGTATTCTCTGGGCTCAGCTCCGCCACGTCTCGGCCATGTCTGTCGAGGGCGAGAGACAAAACTACTGGAAGACGGCTCAGTGGAACTGGATGCCCAGTTTGAAGAAGCATCTCATGTACGCCCCCCTTTGGAAGAAACGGCACAACAAGGAGATCAAGCTGTCCAACGCCATCGGCATCGGCACGTTGCCCTCCCGCATGCACACCGTCATCCTTGGTTTCTACCTCGCCAGCAACATGGTCTACATGTTCTTCCTGAACTGGGAAAACGCAAACATCTACTCGTTCTGCGCCGAGCTCCGTGGCCGATCCGGTACCCTCGCCATCGTCAACATGGTGCCGCTCATCATCCTCGCTGGCCGTAACAACCCGCTGATCGGCATGCTGCACGTGAGCTTCGACACGTACAACCTCCTTCACCGATGGATCGGCCGCATGTGCGTTATCGAGGCTGTCATTCACACCATCGCCTGGTTGATTGTGCAGATTGCCGACAGTGGATGGGAAGGCGTTTGGCATAGAATGTCCAACGAGCTCTTCATCGGCTCCGGCATGGCTGGCACTATCGCCCTTGTCGTCATCATGATCCTCTCCTTCTCGCCGGTCCGCCACGCCTTTTACGAGATCTTCCTCAACGTTCACATCATTTTGGCTTTCTTCATTTTCCTGATGACGTACATTCACTGCGCAGTCGCCGGTATGCCCGGTGGTCTTCCCCAGCTTCCATGGATGATCGCCATCTTTACCCTGTGGTTCCTCGAGCGCATGGCACGCATCGTTCGCGTCGCCTACATGAACTGGTCCGACCGTGGCATCACTGACGCCATCGTTGAGGCCGTTCCCGGCGAGTGCACTCGCGTCACCATGAATCTGCCGCGCTACGTCGACGTCAAGCCCGGTACCCACGCTTACCTGCGCTTCAAGGACATCCGCCCCTGGGACTGCCACCCCTTCTCCATCGGCTGGGTTGAACATATTCCCGACCACCGCGCGCTACCGCTCGACGAGGAGAAGGCTCAACTCGCCTCCATCGACAAGAAGAACACGACAACTTCGGTCTCCTTCATCATCGGCGCCCACACCGGCTTCACTCGCGATCTCTACAATGTCGCCCGTCAGAGCGGGGACCGTGCTATTCGCATGAAGGCTGTTGTGGAGGGACCCTACTCGGGCCACCACTCTCTCGACTCATACGGCCATGCGGTTCTCTTCGCCGGTGCCACTGGCATCACCCATGCCATTTCCTACCTGAAGCCTCTCATTGACGGCTACAACAACGGTAGCGTGGCCACCAGACGCATTACCCTCGTCTGGATCGTCCGCGACTATGAGGCCCTTGAGTGGGTTCGCCCGTGGATGGATACTATCCTCCGCCTGCCCAACCGCAAGGACATCCTTCGCATCCAACTCTACATCACGCGCCCCCAGAACTCGCAGCAGATCGTCTCAGCTTCCAACACAGTCCAGATGTTCCCTGGTCGCCCCAACATCCCTCTGCTGATGAAGCGTGAGGTCGCGGAGCAGCAGGGTGCCATGTGTGTTCACATTTGTGGACCTGGTGCCTTGGCCGATGATGTGAGATCGGCTGTAAGAGAGGTCCAGGATGAAGGCACAGTGGTCGACTTTGTCGAGGAGAGTTTCACGTGGTAAAGGAGCGGAGATGAAAGACCAATCACAACAAAACTTTCGCAAATGAACCAAAGCAGGGAACGGTTCAATCTTTGGGCGTCACAGTATTAAGCAGGGAAAAGCGCGGTGTTTTTTCATCTCATCTCTTTTTTTTTCTTTGCGGATCATCCAGATCAGACCAAGGCCATTGTGGTCCAGGTCAGACTCTAATGACATGGGTCATGCTTCTCACGGCCGATGCCTAGTTCTCCAATGGCTCGCTTTCTTCTCATGTGTACATATTTCTCACACCAATGCAATGGGGTGGACAAGATGGATGGATGGCAATGGTGGATCTTTCACAGTTACCCCTTCCCTCAGTCTTTCTCCAGGCACCTTTTCTTCCTCTCTTTTCTCTCTGGAGGGTTTCCAAGAGAGATGTTTTGTCTAATTGTTGGACGTTTATATATCCCCCATCCCACACTACATCTTCCACTGCAAGACAAGGCAGAGGGTTGATGTACCCTGTTGTTGTACATAGCACCCACCTAACTTTGACGATGGAGGGACATAGACGGAGATGTCTAAACCAGATTTCAGAAAACAAACGTCCCATTCGCTAATAGTGAATATGGTGTTATTGTTTATATCTCAGTGTTCACCGTCGTAGCGGAAGGTCCATGCTGTCAGTGGCCTTCAGTCTCTGGCCCCTCCTATTGACCAGCACATCGTCGACCCTATTTACACATTCGTTTTAACTGGCACAGCTACGCGAAGTTGCACGCCTTGTCGTCACGATGACCTTGTTTGGCATTCTTGAGCGTGTAGTCGTCGTTATTATGGCAGCCTCACAGTAGCCCAAGACACGATCAGCGGCTGAGCTTACGTGCAGCGCCCACGGGTAAGACTGGGGATGGAAGTAGCATCTCCTTTCCAGCTGCTGCCCTGTTTCTCTTGCCCTACTGCCTATCTTTTGAGACAACGATCGACGAACCCGTATCGGCCGGGGCGGAGCAGCCGGGGCGGAGCAGCCGGGTGGGCTACACGAGCGAAGAATGTTTTGGGCTGCCATTTGCCTGGAATCGAACCGGAGGTGACCCTGACATGCCCAGATAGGAAAGTGAACGTCGGGCTGTGACATGCAGATACGCGACTGGGCATCTTGCAAGAGAACGCTGGGGGCCCACAGATCTTTAAGCCGAACCCAAAGTCAGGCAGGCGATGGACGCCCGTTTCCGGTCATCTGGAGACGAGCTCATGAGATATTACGACGTCCTACTCTCCATGGCTCGTCTTTCCGCCCTGTCCGTTGGGGGCTACGAGCTACGACTCGGGATGCAAAACCAGGGAGCTCTTATCCCCCTCGTTCTCAACCCGAAGGGTCCCTAACGAACCGACGTGCCAGAAACCACCGTCCAAGCCTCCAATTGACGTGGAAGCCCTGCGAGCACAGTGTGACACCTGCTGGTTCGGTAATGTCACCGTCTCTCGCGGACACCACCGGAGCTGCACCATCGAGGAAGAGACCCCCCCCNGGCCTTGGCAGTGAGCGGGGATTGATGGGAACTCTGCGAAACATTGGCATGCTGAGTGGCTTTGTCCGCCCGAGGCGGAGCGGGGAGAGACAACATCGCCCGAGGTTGGTGATGCTTACAGGCGACAAGGCGACGCGGGACGACACCACTGGATGTCTCGAAGCAACCAGTTGTCATCCATCGAATCGGTTCCAAACCCATTCGGAGCGAAGTTCGTATACGCAGCCCGAAGGGACCTGGGGTATAAGAAGCATGCTTGCCTCTCGGCCTTACCATCCATCTTCCGGTCATCGACATGACACTTTACACATCGTTTCTCAGGCTCACGCAAAGCTACTCTTTAAAAAATACCGGCTGTTCCAGAAACCTCCAGACTCGATATAGAAAGAGATGCAGCTCTCCCACGTCCGCCTCGGGCTACGTCGTCACCATGTTCGAGGAACCCAACTGCCGCGGCGCATCCAAACGGCGCAACGTCTGGGACAACACGTGCTCCAACTCAGACTACGATCCAAAATCCGTCCGGGTCGAGGTCTTTGGCAGCGCGCCGCAGAACGCGCGGTTCTACTCCGAGCCTGACTGCCTCGCCGGCAGAGTGCTGCAGGGGCCCTGGCGCGCCGACCACGAGAACTACTCGTGGAAGATCGGCGCCTGCCTCGACATGAAGGGCTGGAGCATCAAGTCCTTCGGGTCCCGCATCGGTTGAGAAATGGCGAGGGAGGAGTTCCCACGTGAGCAACCCGGGCGTTTTGAGTCCATGTCGTGCATACTGACGTTACCCCGAGACCAGAGGAATCTTTCGGGGTCGTCAGCCTGGGAACTGAATTCCGACGCACGACAACTCGTTTTGCAAGCCGATCAGCAGCAGACTACAGGCTCTGGGAATATACCCTATTCGGTCTATGCTCGTGTGTAGCTGCTAAGAAAACCTGTTGGACTGAAATCTTTGCCGTGATGTAGTCAACGTACTGTGACCTTACCTCCACGGAGCCCTCTTTTCCTGCTTTATGTTGTGATTCGTGAAGTCGAGCAGAGAGAGAAGAGGCTGGTGGCGAGTGCGCGCGCAGTCGCATCGCGGCCTTTCACGTCCAGCCCAAAAGAAGGATAGGGTCTTGGAAAGGTATGGTGGAAGACACCTAAGCTGATGGACTGAGGCGTGTGGGATCACAACTCGTCCATGGGATGGGGATGGACCTCTGGAACACCACGGCAGACGCGCTCTGGATGTTGTAGAGGACATGGCTTGTGCGTTTGATGGAAAGCCTTGGTATCAAGAAGAAGAGCAGGCCAGGACTAAACAGAGCAAGAGGACAGACGGACGTGTGGGTACGAAAAACAGGCTCGGCATGTCCTGCAAGTATCCATTAGTGTGACGTTGCTTGGTGGGATGTTGGAAGATGTAAGAGCAAGCAGTTAGCTAGGCTGCTTAGCAGCCTTTAGATTGTCCCCCCTCCGCCGATTCAAAAGTCCAGGAACCAGGGCCGACTGGTGGTCTTGAAAGCGCCACTCTTCGGGAGCGAGGAAGTTGTTAGACTGCGGGACGGCCCGAGGCGGGCGGATTCCTGTAGGCTGTGCTGCACTGAGGACCAAAAAGAAGAAGGGAAAAAGAAGCACATGGCCCGAAAGTCGCAGATAGTGTGTGGCCTCAGTCTCGACCAGCTTCAAGTTTCTAAATCGTCGGTTCTCATTGCTTTGCTCAGAACGGATAGTAGCTAGGCAAGTAGCCCAAACAGACCACCACCATCATGTTTCAAGCCATGCGCCTTCTCGCTTGTGGTCAAGGTCTTCGTCTTCAGGGTTGTGCTGTGTATGGTTACATCCAGATCGCGTGACTTCACATGATTTGTTCCAGCCATGGGAAGTGGAACATTTGTCGTTGATTTGATGAACTGGACAGCACCACAGGGGAGCCAGACATGAGTGCTGTTGGGTTGCAAGAATCTCGTCTTGGCCCTTGCCTCGCATGTCCGCCCACTATCTGTGTGGGCAAAGCAAAGGCACCAGTATCCGTATCCAGTGTTGTATTCCCAAATGTCAACAATTGTAAGGCGGCTATTAAGGCAGGCGTGCGCTCGGATGGCCGGTGCCTGGGGAAAATGACGTCTGAGTCTTTGACTACTGACTCGGGCGGGGGGGGCTCGGGTGCTGCCACCCACTTGCGTACCAAGCCCCTCATCGTAAAAGACCAAAGCAAAGCAAGGCAGCCTTACGCCCTGGTGAATTTTTGGGTTCGGTAAGGAAGCCCAAGCTGTCGTCTCAAAAATCGACCGAGGGGGACGGTTACGGAGTCTGGGCCGACGCGACCGTAGGAAGTTAGTTGGGCTGCGCGGACAGAACCATCTTTTCCCCAACCGAGGGAGCCTGAGGCGACGAACCAAGTCCCCTTTTGGCTCTTCCTTTTCTCCTGCTGCTGCGATTTTGTGCACGGCGTGCATCATTTGCGAGTCTTGTACGGAGTATCCGTATCCGTAAATCGAAAGTGAAAGAGATGAAAAACAGAAGCAAAACAAACAGGGCCCCAGCATGCAGCCCGGCAACGCAGACGCAAGCTGCAGCCCCTCCTTCCCCAATGACCAACCAATGCGAGCTTCTTGCGTGGAGTGTCTCATTGGCAGGGAGAGGCAGGGAGGGGCAAAAAACAGATACGAGAGGCAAAATAAGGGGCAATGTCGAGGTACTTCAGAAACAGTGTCGATTCCACCTGATGGAAAGTACAGCACAATGAGTGCCTAACGGCGGGGCAGTCTCAGGCAGCGATGGGAAACGTATCCGTACGTAGTGATGGGCTACTGGAGCTGACGCACTGTGTCCAAGATCGGCTACCGCATTAGGAAAGGAAAAAAACATGCTCCCGCATCCAGTACACGGAGTATTGTGATTTGGTTTCCCCTCCCCCGGTTGATTCATACCATCTCAGTCAGTCAGTCCCGTCACTGCAGCGGACAGTCATCCATCCATTTATAGCACCTCCAGTTTACCTGCTGTGTCTCTCCCCTATCTATCAAGCCAACAGCCAGCCAGTCTCACATCTTGAACAGGAAAGCAAAGAAACCAACACTGGGAAAGCAAAAAGCAAACAGCCAGCCAGCCAGTGGCCTTGCAGTGTTGGGTTGGTTGGCGCTGAGGACATCCTCGATTCCCCCTTAACCAATACAGGGTCTCTCTCCCCTCTGGATTGATCACTCCCCTCCCCCCGGAGCGAGCAAGCGCACCAAGTCGTCAGAAGCAGTCCAAGCTAGAAGCACACAGAAACAACACCCCTCCTCGGTTTTTTGCATTAGGCACTTGCTCCTTCCCCACATTCATTAAACGCCCTTTTCCCCCTTCTTTTGATACCCACTTTCACACTGTCGGCCTGTTGGAAGTGGCGGTTTGCGTCCAAAAAAAAAAACCCCCCCCAACCTGAAAGCGCACTGTATCCAACCCAGCGTATCCATACAGCCATACAGCGCATAGTACCTCGCTCTAGTGCTAAAACAGGAGCAGAAATACTCAACAGACAGTCTCAGCTGGGTGTGGAACACAGACAATCCTTTTCCTTTTGCTGACTGACTTGACAACCAGAATTTGGTCTCCAAGTCTCTGTCTGCTGCTCCAGCATTCCAGCAATCCAGGTCAGTCTCTGTCTCTGTTGTTCCTCCTGCTGCTCCTGTTACCCTCCCCGCACACCCCAAAACCTTGTGTCTCTTTTCCCCTACTCTGTACAGTGCACACAATCCCCACACCCCTGCCACTACTACCACTGCCACTGCTACTGCCACTGTCACTTCCCCGGCCTGGTACCTTAAGAAACGGGCGGCTCTGCTACCTAGGTTAGACATAGCAGTAGTACACACAGCACAACACACCTGCACTTGCACTTTGATCGTCAATAACCTCGCCAGGTCCCGCTCCCAATTTTCCCTCTCCTTTCACCAAACCCATAGGGACAAGGTGGGAAGGAAAAAAAATTCCTCTCACTCTCCTTCGACTCACTCACTCTCATACTCTCACACACACTCCTCTGTCTGTTGTTGTTGTTGTTGTTGTTGTTGCGTCCAGCTTTTCTTTCCGGTACGCCCTCTAATTCTCTCCAGACAAGACCTCGTCTTTTTAATACAATACGGAATCCAGGGCGATCCTACCTCTCTCTACCCACCGGTCACTTTTTCTCTCTCACACACACCCTATTATTTCTCCCTCTCCCTCTCCCCCTCTCTCTCTCTCTCTCTCTCTCTCTCTCTCTCTCTC
>NWBT01000045.1:4631065-4646307 GCA_003386485.1 Colletotrichum lentis
CCCCCCTTTCACCCAACACACACAGCCCGCGTCAACATATCCCCCTGCTTTACCGTGTTGGGCTGGCGACGGTGACGCTGACACGCTCTCGAAACCAGACACTGCAGAAGGGTTGGACGTCACCCACACCCTGGAGTACTACGGCCGCATGCTCTTCACGCTGCACCTCCTCCCTCTCCTCCGCGCCGCCCCCGCGCCGCGCGTGCTGACTGTGCTCGCCGGTAGCATGCTCTCGGCCAAGGGCTTCCTCCCCGACGACCCCAACCTCGAGAAGCCAGGACACTTTGGCGGCCTGCGGACGCAGACCCACATGGCCGTCATGAACACGCTCTTCCTCGACCGGCTGGCGTCGGAGCCCGGCAACGGGAGCGTCACGTTCGTGCACAACTGGCCCGGCGCCGTCGACACGGGAAACATGGCGCGGTACCACGTCCCGACGTCCTGGTCGCCGATGCCGTGGACGAACCTGATGAGGCCGTTGTTCCTGTTCATGGGGTTCGACGAGAAGGAGGCCGGGGAGAGGCATGTTTACAATGCCACGAGCGGGGAGATCGGAGGCAGCGGGCCCAGAGTCCGGGAGGTGGGGGAGGGAGGGAGGAATACGAGGGGGGAAGAGGGGAAGAGGGGGTTGTTCTTGGTGAATCACAAGTGCGAGGTTGCCGAGAAGGGGGAGGTTTTGAAAGAATTGAGACGGGAGGCGCAAGGGCGCGTGTGGGAGAAAACGATGGAGATCCTGGGGCCGTACTTGTGAAGGCTCGAGGCCTCTGCCTGTCGACGATTTATTAGTCGGTTCCTTTGATCGATAGAACAGCGTTTGATTCCTCATCACCCACAAGTGGCCGTCAACCGGACCTCGCTTCTCGCAGCACCGCCTCCCGCATTTCGTGACACTCCTTTTCCGACAACGCTAGTGCCCGGAGCGAAGCGACTGTAGTGGCGGCGCAGCCGGAACGGAGGTTGCGAGCGAGGGAGTTAACCACTGAAAAAGTCCCTAGCTCAGACGTATTTTTCAAGTGAGGGGATTGTGGACAGATTAGTTAATTAAAGTCTAACACTAGTACCTTTAATTAGTTAGATTAGAGTTTGCTAAATGCGTATACTATACATACCTTTATGTATATCCTATTATAGTTACCTAATTTAGAAGATAGATTAATAGAATTTCTATGCTGCGCTGCAGGCTAAAGCTGTATATAGTAGCCGCCTCTAAAGGGGCAGGTCTAAAGGAGTAGAGCCCCCCCGCCCTACCTACGCTACCTAATCGCCCTCTATTATTCAATTTCTATAGAGGCATTGCTAATTACTAGGGGCAGAGGGCTAGGCAGAGGACTGAGGGCAGTCGCTTCGCTCCGGGTAGTTGCGCTGAAGTTTTCCTACCTCCTTTCTCCTTCAGCGTCCAAAGTCTTGCACACTGTGGTCTAACACTGCTTTGCTGGGTGTTGTGGACGTGAGACATACTCGCGGCCCGGCGAGTGGATGGATTCCATGCCATGGGACGAGTTCATCTACGATGTCGATCATGCTGGACATCTCGAAAAGTCGTTGTCCGGGGCTTTCGAGCTGCCATAGTCTTACCAACTTTCAACGTGGCTTCGGCAAAGCGTACCGCAGAAACCCTGGATCGCTAGAAGACCTCACAGGTCCGAGAAACTCGGTAATCAGGTTCTCTCGAGGTCGGGAGAGAATTCCTCACATCCGGCAAGCCTTTTGCGAGAGTCGAAGGGGACGCCGGGTAAGTAAAGGGGATCCCTAAATGTAGAGGTCAGCGTGATGAGAACACGCGGATCCTTTCGGCAGATGATTTCCCTAATGAGCATCCGAAGAGTCGATAAGTCGACGAGTTCGTGTGGACTTCTAACTCTTAATGGGACTTGCTGCGGGAACTTTGCCCAGTTTTATGGTTAAGTTGTTTTCAAGCATCAGGCAAGTAAGCATGAGACGGGCAAGCAGCAGGTCATTATCTATAAGAGGTTTACGGCTCAATTCTTAGTTCAAATAAACACTATCTACCAAGATGTCAGAACGTAGGTTGGCCACAACGCCTTCAGTTAGAGGTAAGTGACTAAACTATCCGTCATCAGCAGCTTCTCAGCGAAAGCACCCCTCTTTCTCGACTAGGATAGAGAAGGCGTCAAAGGGTACTCCGTACAAGCCAGTTTGACCAAGTGAGTACTTTTTGACGTAGTGCCCAATCGAGAGGCTGAACATGTATGGAGAAACACCATTGCAGATGAGAAAAGAACAATGGTAGTAAGGTTGGAGACCAGGTAGATAAACCCGGCGCAAGCAGATTGACACAATCACAATGGCGAAAATGACTATTGGCACCGTAATGCGGACAACTCTCGTTTTTCAAGCCTCATCAGGCAGCTGTTGTAGAATGATATTACTGCCTCCCCTCTCCCCAACAAATTAGCTATAGAGTGGCGAAAGATTACCAAAGATTGAAAAGGATGCTTGAATGTGCTTTCAACCCCCATCTTTCTTTCCCAAAAGACGTACTGCCGATCGCGCGTAGGATGAACAACCCAGAAGTATTTTTTCCAAACATGACGCGGTATGTCTCCCGGCACGAAGTCGATTTAGCGGAAAGCGCCGGATCCGTTGCAGCGGTACAGAGGGATGCTTCTCTGCCTCTTGCTGCAGACGGTGATGGCGCCACCAACCCAAGAAACGCCCTCGTAGGAGCCCTCTTCGTGGGAGTCAGCCGTGAAGGTGCCGGTCTGGCGAAGGCTGCCAGGGCATCCCTGGAAGGTGCGTCCGTATTTGCGGTTGGTCCAGGGCTTGGAGATGACGACGCCAGTCCAGCCGTCGTCGATGGTTCCGCGGATGATGTAGCCCTCCGCGGTGGTCCAGGTGTGGGAGTAGTCGATGCCGAAGCTGCTCTTGAGGCGGTCCTTGATGAAGCCCAGGTCGATGCCGGCGCTGACCGAGACCGAGTTGGAGACGGAGTAGGACTTGGAGACGGAGACGTCGACGCCCTTACTGCCGGAGCCGATGACGACTGGGGACATCTGCACGTCCCAGTCGACGAAGCGCTGGGTGCGGTCGACGACGGTCTGGTAGTTGCTGTTGCAGTCGCGCTTGCCAAGGGCTGCCGCTGTGAGGTTGACGGGGAGCTCTGTGAGATGGTCGGCGGACCTTAGCCACTCCTCGTCGTCGGTGGGGGGCTCGGGCAGGACGTTCATGGTCTTGAGGAGAAGGGCCCAGGTGTCCTCGGTGACGATTTGGGCTGTGGGAAAGAGTCACGAACGTCAGTGGAAATCCCCCCCCCCCCCCNGGCGGTACTTACTACGGCCCCCAGCTCCGAAGACGAACATCTCGCCGGGGCGGAGGTCACGGTCGACAGCATCGGTGGTGTTGGCGGGCAGCTCGAGGTCGGCAATCGGGGCGGCGCTGACGGCCGTGGCGGCGGCCGCAAGAGCGGCGAAGAAGCGTGCAGAGACCATCTTGGAGGAGAAAAACCCGAGGTTGCTGACAACGAGAGCGTTCAGGCGTTGGAGCTGATGAGGAGTGAAAGAGGCGGAGGATGAGGAGTGAGGAAAACAAAGATGCCAAGCTGTTGGGAAGTTTAGAGAGGCTTTATACATGAGATTCACATTCGAGGCCGTCGTGGGATGTCGTCTTGATCTGCCAATCCGTCCTCCAATTGGGGTCATGCCCATGGCCAGAATCGTCCCATCCACAGCGACGCACGAGTTCATCCGAAGGCGTCGAGTCATCTCAAGCATAGATAGCCATGAAGACGGGTCCGGTAACGATATGGCGAGTCATTAGCAGGCCAATGTAGATGGTGGGGCCGCCGCTCATGGTTGTCTTCCGGGGGTCGGAGCCCTTCCCAGAATCCAGACCCATGTGCCATCGTGCGATGTCCTGGCTACCTGACTGGGTAGCTAGCCACCTCGTGACCAAGGGCTGTAGTTGTCGAGATCGCGGGCAGAGTGGCGACCTTCTTGATCGAGCATGGGAGCCCCCATATCACGCGACTCAGCAGCCAACGAGCCGCCAGGCCCAAAGGGTATCGAACGTTAGACGGCGTCTCATATAGACCATGTTTTGATCAAGGAACAGGATGAGGTTCTGGGTCGCTAAAGGGGAAGGGATTATCAAATTCGACCTCGCCTGTGATCGAGTAATGCGTTTTCAATAGTCTGCCTGCAATAGATTAGCCATCCTCAAGTGGGCAGAAAACGGCAGAGGAAGAGGCAGGACGAGTGATGATTCCCTGGAGCTATCTTTACGGCTACTGCCCCGGTTGCCTTGTGTATTATAACTTATAACACCGGCTGACTCCTCTCTCAAAAACCTTATTCCCCAACGAAGATCCAATCCACCTTGCTTTCTCATTCTTCCTCTGTGTCCTCCACAGTCTTTGGTACCCTCGCATTTTTTCTTTTGGACATACGAAAGCTCGAAGCCAACATGAAGATCACCACTATCATCTCTGTTGCGGCCCTGACCGGCGTGTACGTTGCCCACCCCCCCCCGCAAGCGTTACAGACCTCTAGGCGTTTGTTGTCAGTATGCTGACAAGTGAACACCAGTGCCGTCGCCAAGCTGCACAACGCTGCTGTCTGCGTCAAGAACAGGGTGCGCGGCAGCACCGGCAACGGAACGCCGTACGGCCTCGGCTACGGATCCTACGTGGACTACGAGATTGACACCGCGGCGACCGATTGCGCCTGCAAACTCTACAAGCAGCGCAACACCGGCAACCGGGATTGGGACCACTGCCCCGACTGCTACTTTGTACGGACGAGAGAGCCTTTGTTTAAAATGAAATATTGGACAGGAAGTCGAGCTAACTTTGAATGACTAGGATGGTCTTCAGTGCCTGTCGGATAAATGGCACATAGGTGGTGATGAGGTACGTCAACCGCCACTCGATGCTTTGCTTATTGACCACGAAATGCTGACTATGGCCTTTTCAGATCACCTACTACTGCGACAAGAAGTGCGGCGCGCAGGGCGCCGAGGCCAGCTGAGTTGTGGACAGTGGTGGTGGGAATGACGTGGGAGTTGCGGCCAGGAATGCGGCATACTACCCGAAAACGGCGTAATGACGGACGATGATGGGGATTGCCTTCCAATGTAGATATTTTAAGTTGTGTGCGAAGCCGTCAATAAGATCTGCCTGCATATTAAACCCGTAACTTTGTTTTGCGTCACTTGACTCACTTGACTGCACGAGCCAAAGGTTGTTGCTGTTTGTGTTTACCCCACAACGTTGATCTACGCCCAAAGGGAGGCGCTAAGTAGCTCTGTCCCCCCCCCCGATGACGCTATGCTTCATTCTCCCTAGGCCCCTTTTCCCGAGCTCAACTGGCTGCTTCTTGTGAACATTTCTGTTGATACAAGTACTCTTTGGGACTGGACTTGAACACAGTCAACTTCACCTGTTCATGGCTTGTCGTCGACATTTGCCGACGCTAACACCGACAGAATGGCACACAGACTTGCAGATGCTACGTAGGCCCTGCTGCCAAGAACTGTCAGCCAAGCAAGCCCCCAAAAGTTCGGGCTGAGTATGGGGAAATGGCTCGGACTCGCAATTCTACCCTCCTTCATAGGCTCACACGAACCTCTTGCAAGGACAAGCTTTTGGCCGTTGCGACATCGGGGCGATAAACCCGACTACAGGGCACCAGCCTCAGCCAGGCCACCAGGCCCCGGGCATTCTGTATTGTTTCGGCGAGAATTCTGCCGATCGACTTGTGGTCACTAGTCATTCGCACCGCAAGGGGCGTAGGAGCTAGTATTGCTCGACCTGTGCGATCCGGGTTCCCGCTAGGTGAAACCCAGTAATACCAGGGGTCCCGTCCCCCCCCCCCCNGCAAAGACGCGTGATGATGGTGCTTGTCAGGCGTACAAGTTTATGCTTGTAAGCTTATCCGTATACTTACTTGGATGGGGCTGGAGATTGGACAGTCCGCCATGATTGCTGGCAAGTCGATCCCACCCACCCGTGACGATGCTGCAAAGGCAACCTTGAGGACAACACGTTATACACCGGTCCGGCCAACGCATTGATTGCTTCACACATGAATCAGTTAGCCGCGACAAACGCGTACTGCAGAACCAGTGCCGTCATCACACGGAAGAAACTGCTGGGCGGGGAAAGACTCGATAATTTACTGTATGGATTCGCAGAGCGGATGGACGGCTTTTCTTCGCTTGGCTTGGGGCAAATGAAGGAACTCGACCGAATGGAAGCTTGACTCGAGTCGGTGTGCGTAAGGAGGAGCTGAGCTGAGCTCGTGGTACGAGAACCCGGCCACCGCCGACTTTCGGTCTGGTGGAGTCCCGACAAGGGGGCGATTGACGCTGTCGGTGTGGGCTGAGGTCTGGGGTGGCAGGGTGGCTTTTTTTCGCCTCTATCTTTTATGAATATAACCCCTCGACGGCGACAAGGCCTCAGGTGCGGGGTGGCAGCCAAATAGAGACTATCCTGAGATAGATTGTGTACGGCACCTTTGGCTCTTGCAGATTTGCCTGCGCCAAAGGTATATGTAATGTTGGTTGACATCCAAAGAACGGGAGGAGAGGTGAAGCGATGCTGTGACTCTCTTTCTGTGCTGGCTGGTCCTTTCACGGTGATCCCAAGCGGGTTTGCTTTCTTGAAGAAGGGCCTCCTTCCGAGCCCAAGGCCCCGGTGGTTGGAGCTCGAGTGAAGCGTCCGAAGCTTGGCTGCTCTATCCGTGCTTGACTGAAGCAAGCCATGCAATTGGTGGAATGACAAGAGCGGTGATGCGTCCAAAGCTCAAGCATTATGATTGGAAGCATCCGTAATTCTGCTTCGAGCCCCCCGGGCCCCAAACCACTCGTTTTCGGGATCAACCAGGCAAAGTGACCAGACATCCAGCTGACATCTTTGGGTCTACGATTAGAGACATTGGCTACATTCACAGGGCCGGTCAAGGGCGCCGAGTCAGACTGCTGAAGGTCTCGGCGATCCACGACATGGGGACAACCCTTGGGTCTACGTAGTAAGGTGACGACAGCTGGGGGCTAACAGCCCCCTCAGTCGAATCCGAGTCATGCTACCCGAAATTCAAATATACGATGCGAAAACGGCGTACCCTAGAAACCGCGGGTATACCCTGCCCCAAGTCTGATTTATCCAAGCTCTCTACGCCAGTGGATCCCGTGAGAACCTCCGCCTTGGCGGCGGATCAATGGCTCTTCCTACTACCATCGGATCTCCGCTTGACTCAGGGCATCATATCGATTACGTAGAGCGGGCGAGTCCACTGCAAACTCCTGCGGGCCGGGAGCCGCATCAAAGATAAGACCCGGACCAAGGTATTCAGCAGTTTGTCTAGGTCGGTCGGTGCTGGCTGGGTAATTGAGAGGGAAGCGGTCTGCACGAAAAGCCGGCATCCATGTGGGCGAACCATTGGCTGAGGTCCATGAATGAAGTCTACGGACTGGAATAGGAAGCATGGGACGAGCCGGGGTGGAAAAAGCCAACAAGAGCATGGCTAAGAAGCCAGCAAAGGTTGCCTTGCGGTGATGTTTGATAATCTATCTGGTAAATAATTGCATGTGGACTCTGGATGAGCAAGTTTGTAAGAGATAGATTTAGGACGTGTGCGTATAGTATGTCGGACGTGAGGTTTGCCGTTACCTGCTGCTACTGATAAGAGAAGAAAAGTTTCGGCTCATACTTTGGGACTGAGCGCGCAGGATACCCGGCACGTGTCATGAATAGAAATGTAATCTCAATTTAAACTCATGCATACACAGTAAGCTTTCCCCAGCCTGGAAACCCCCCCCTGAACAGCGTCTCCCATAATCACTGATTGGAACACGTCCCACTTTACGTATGCCCCTACAGAGTAAAGAGTAAAGGTACCGAGCGAAGCGCAATTGAACCAGCTTGCGCGTACCGGCAGAGAGGTTCCGTGGACGAGGGCGGATTCACACCGATTGGTCGCCGAAAGTGGGCGCAGAGTGCCACGAATAGAAGAGAAAAAAAAGATTGCGATGGTTGGTCTCTTGCGGGGACGCTGTGGGCGTGGAAGTTGTGATCATCACCCGAATGTTAGCTCTCGTCACCCAGAATATTTAGATTGTGTCCGCGTGTGCGTGTGTGTATGCTTCTCTGTATCATTGGCTTGTCGAGCCTGGATTGGCGTCCCTAAACTTAAACGATATTGGTGTCAGGGAGGCCTTCGTGTCGCCCAAGCTTCCCACGTGGGGTTGGTTTGTCACATCTTGCTGTGCGGTGAACGCCGTCTCGCACAGAGGACGGTGCCGGTGATGGCGCCGTTGCAAGGATACATTACTCGATGAACGGCTGCCTGGATCAGGACGCAGGGTACTGTCATGCAGCGACTCGGTCAAATGACGGAGCAAAGTACGGATACTGGGATGGAGAGAGAGCGCAAGAGAGAGATAGAGAGAGACGCTCCGTTCCGAATCGGCACGAAAAGTTCCGGCTTGACAATCCCCTGACTCTCCCGTTCCGGCCCCGGTAGCCGAAAAGCCGATTTCCCAAGCCCCGAGTTTCCTTCCAGCCAGTTGCCAAAATTGTCTTTTCCTAGTGGTCATTTCTGTGAGGCGGATGGCTTTGACTCGAAAGAGTGTCGTTTGTGGCCCGAACAGAAGCATTTCCATCCATGTCTGTGTTTGACGTTGGGAATCTCAGCTTGTCGTTTCCATTCTTCTCACTGTCTAACACGGCCCTGAGTGCGCATCACCCGTTACAAAAAAATTTGCTGCCTCTATTATCATCCCGGGTTCTTACTGTCAACTCGACAGGTTTCTAAAGTGTGGACTCTGTTGCTGCTTCAACAACCATCAAAAGTTCACTCTAGCACAAAGCCCTCGAACAAGATTTGGTGGTTGTCGCTACTCAGAGTCTTTAGTGAATGTATCTAAACTCTGGATGAAGGTGGCCAAGCGTCGCCACTTCCTGCTCAGTGGTCTCCAGGCGGTAATCACGGCCACCCTGCGCACGCTTCTTGTTCTCCCATTTTTGATGAACTACAAGTCCCAGGGATGCGATGATGACCGAGACCGCAGAGGCCGTGTTCAAGGTATTGCCGATGCGGTAGCCTGTCTTTGCATCGGTGTTGATATAACTCCAAGTGGCGGTGATGGAGCCTTTTGTCGTACACGTTAGCCGGTTGTTATGGATATCATCATGGGGTTCAAGACAAACGTACCGATGTTGGCGAGACCCGACACGGCGCCGTTTGCTACGTTTCGCACTGTATCTGGAGCGGCGTTGGCCAGAGTCCAACTCAGAACCTGGTTTGGTAAGCATATATCGCTCTTCTGCAGCGGAACAAACACAGCCAAGTGCCCAACTAACCAACGTCCCGAAACTGAAGCCCCCCGCCGTGTTGAGGAAGATGGCGGCGTATCTCGCCTGCGCGTTCGTCGAGGCCAGCCAGATGGAGTAGCCGATGACGTTCAGGGCCGCGCACATGGCGATGGCGACTCCGTGCTTGCGCGTCTTCATGGTCATGTACGCGACGCCGAGACCAAAGACCATGCCGAACAATGGCGGAGGCACCGACAACAGCTGGATCTCCACGGTGGAGCGGCCCGGGTAGTTGAGTCTCAGGATCGTGACCGTGAAGATGGACAGGCCCTGGACCGTGATCTGGTCGCAGATGTAGATCCAGGCGCCGACGAGGACGTTGACGTTGACGACGCCGCGTTTGACGAGGGCCCAGGTGATTTTCTCCTTGTGTTCACGAATGGCCGGCTGATCGTGGAAGATGCGGGCCATTGCGAGGCTCCGCTCCTCTTCGTTGAAGATGCGCGTTTTGGACGGATCGGCCGGGAACAGATAGAGCGAGATGATGCCAACGCCGACTGTGATTATTCTTGGGGCAGACAGTCAACGAAAGCTTCTCGTAAAAGTTTTTTTTTAAAAAAAAAAAAAAGAGAAAAAGAAAAAAGTAACTTGGATCGGATGGCAACATACCCTTCGACCAGGAAAATATTCCTCCACGAGGAGACGGAGCCTATGCTCCCCAGCGACAGCAGTCCGGAGGCGAGGAGACCGCCGAAAGCGCTGGCCAGCCCGGCCGCGCCAAGCATGAAGAACGACACCCGTGTAGTCACCTCGCCGCGGCGATAGAACCGGGACACCACGTAGCTGAGGCCCGGAAACTGGAACGACTCGGTGAGGCCGAGGAGCAGCCGGATCGCGAAGAAGCTGCCTCCGTTTCCGATAAAGGCCGTGGCGATGGTCACGATGCCAAAGGCGATGCAGCTGATGGGCAGCACGACGAAGCCTAACCTCTTGACGCTCAGCGCCGCGGGGATGTCGGCGAAGAAGTAGATGCCGTAGTAGAGGCAGGCGCCAATGTTGAAGCCGTACGTGCCCAGGCCCAGGTCCGCCTCCATGCCGGCGACTTTGGCGTTGCCCAGGTTCGTCCGGTCGAGGAAGGTGAAGAAGTACATGAGGAATACCATGGGGAGCACCCGCAGGTCCTGCTTGCGGACCAGCCTCGCCTCGGCCGCGGGATCAATGACATGGCTGTGCACCGCCTGCGCGTCGATGCTGGTGGCTTCGGGATGGACCGGTGCCGGAGTGAGATCGTCACCATTGTTCTTCTCGGACTGCGCGGCGGTGTCGCACATGGTGTGTGCCGGTAGATCGCGGTGGATGTAGCGATTTGGGAGTGGACGCGGTCCGCGTCTGTGGTGCCGTCTCCGGGACGGCTTCTCCTTCTTAAATACTTCCCGCCGCTGCTTCTGTGCCCCCGGACGTCTGGTGCAGCGTGGATGTGTGGTGACTCCGCCTGCAAGAGATGAGACATTGAGCCAGGCCAACTACGCGGTTGATCGAACATCTGCCCAGCGCTGTCCTCTGGCCAGTTGCCTTGTCATTGTCGGATGCCCTGCCGGACGATAAATCCTGCTCCCCATATGCCATGTCTTCAAGCCAGATCGTTTTCGAATGTTCAATGATATCTAGAGGGCCATGGACCTATTGGGCCAGGCGGGCGTTCTCCCCCATGACACGGGGAATGAAAACTGTTGGGAAGGCTTGGCGATGCCCCTCAGATAAAGGATTCGAGACACTGTCATTTTCATTCCAGCGGAGGCGGAGGAGCAAGATAAGGAAAGTCCGGGGTAAGTTGCTTTTTACCTGAAAGCTATTGGCTCTGGGATTGGCGGTAAACAAGAAGCTGACAGGATGTTCGGGCCACAATTATCGATTGTATGCAGCCAAGAGGTGCTTTACCCGAGATATGCCTTGGTGTTGGAACCCTCAAGTTTGGGATCCTATCCATTGATCAAGCCGGCGGACATGTGGGTTGAGAGACGCCATCAGAGAGTGATATCGATAGGTGGGTGATGCAGTTGATGCAAACATACATGGGTGAAGATGAGGTTAGGTCACTCACTGCCTGGTTGGAATTCTGCGGATTGCAATACAACACATGGATCTGCTTTATGGCCTGGTATTAACGTAAGGATTGTCGGATCAGGCAGCAAAAGTCGGTTCAAAAAAACAATATACTGACCTTACATCCGTCATGCAGTGTTCAAAGTTGTGAGACATCGCGCTATAACACCAGCTAGATGCTTTAAGGGACACATAAAGTTCTTATTAAGCTACAGCAAGGGTATGTGTCTATCGATAGTGGAATGCGTATAGATGCTGTTACAAAATTGAAGCACCGCTCTATTAATGAATGGTAGGAGGGAATTATATAAAAAGAGTCGCAGGGCAAAAGGCGTATGTCTCCAATTCGATAAATTGTACAGTCGCTTTCCAACCCGTACTGGGTATTTCCACAGCTGTGATATCAGTTGTGTGGTGTTTGTGTAGCCTTTTGTGTAATACTCTTAATCTGCAACAGGCAATTGCACTGTTACATTCACGCGTATGCTCAACACCAATGCAGGCCAGCCCTCATGGGACAAACCGGCTAGAGAATTCACTAGAAGCCTCCAAGTGTGATTCATTCTCTTTGAGATAGGCAGCATCTCAGTAGTTTATATTTGAATCTTATTGTACAGGGCTTCTCTTAAACACTTAATCGTCTTGGACCTCCAGCCTCTTGTTATTTTTTCGCCAATACAGGAAGGATCACGGCAGGTTTAGCAAGACTTGGCGGCGAAACGTTATACGAGTTAGACTTCAACAATCAACATTGTATCGTTCTCGCTGCGGCTTTTCTCCTCATCTCCGTCTCTCCGGCAAGGACGAGCTCGACCGGCGATCGACTACCAAAATGGCCGGCAACAATGACAACACGGAAGGCAGGGCCGCCCCTGCTTTGAAGCCGGAGCAGAGACGGGAGTTGATGCTGGAGAAGTTTAGAAGCTCCAAGGTCCCGAACGGTGCCGCCAGGATTGACGAGCTCATCGAGAAATCGGCCGTCGAGCTCACCGAATACTTGATCAACTGCGGCTTCTCGACCGTTTCGACTGAATGGTTCGACTGGACGATCGACACCAAGGTCTGGATCTACATCCATGCCTATAGTAAGCCAGACCGAGTATTCGCGGGAGGATGTCTGGAGGGGAAAAAGTCACACTGACGTTTTGAAACCCCGTCGACGTAGTCGTCAAAACAGATAGCTTGATCGCCTACCCTTGGATGCAGGATGAGCCCCCGCGTCAGCCCGAAGACGCGCGGGGCGAGTCGGCCAAGTTCAACAGCTTGAAGCATCTCTTCCTCAAGAGGGCGGTTCTTCCCGCCACGAAAATCGTGGAGATGGGCATGCCGCTGATGCAGCCGGAGCTCCACATGGATCGAGAGGTGGATTGGGTCCAGCCGGTCGAGCAGCGCCAGAAGATCTGGGACCAGGTCTTCCCCGGCGTCCCCTGCTCCCCTGGTCAGCCGTTCGAGGTCGTCGTCCCGCTCGCGACCAAGTCCATGGCGCATGTCGTCGACCCCATGCCGGAGCTGAACAGCCTCGCCCCCACCGTGTTGAGGATCGCCTCGGTCAAGAGACTCAACACCTGGGGCCAGTTCGCCGAGGCCCTGGTCCTCAGCAACGCCCCCGGTGCGGAGGACAACGAGCGGAACCGGACGGACCTCGCGCTGTACTACGCCCGCACCCTCCGCTGGGCCAGCAAGATCATCATCACCGGCACGAGCACGCCGCTCGCCCAGGCGTTGACGGACATCGCCCGCGACCGGGAGCGCGTGTGCGACGGTGTCTCGGCCCAGGACATGCTGATGCGGGTCCAAGACGAGTTCACGCAGCAGCAGCTGGACCGCTGCCAGGACGAGCTGACGCTGATGCCGTGGTTCTCGCAGGACGAGCACGCCAGCTACCTGGTCGACCACTGGCTCGAGGGCGAGAGGGACCGCGCGACGGCCGAGGAGCGCTGCAAGCTGCTCCGCGACTGGTGCGACCTGCAGAGAGGCACGCCGCAGCACCAGATGCAACACATCAACACCGCCAAACTGTCCCCCGCCGAGCTCCGGGGGGCTTGCGTCGTGGCGTGGAAGCGAAAGATCACCGAGTGGCAGAGCACAATCGACAATGACCCGTCCTTCTCGTTGAAGGATGAGATGCACTGGGCGAACCAAATGTGGGAGTCAAACGCCCGGGAAGAAGCTCCCGAGGTTTGATAGGCGGATGTACGTTCCCGGGGCCACTGAGCCATTGACAATTATTTCTTTTTTTTTCTTCTTCTCCCGATAAGACGTCCATTGTATTCCCCAAGAGGCCTCAGAAGTTGGAGACGCGAGAAGGGGAGAGAGAGAGAACGTCAAAAAAAAAAAAAAAAAAAAAAANAGACATCAGGGCATTAGTTGTCAGGCCCTAGTGATGGATGGGTTGGTTAGTTAATACTCGAATGAATTAGTCGTTTATCATATCTAGTACCAGCAGCAACGCTTTATGCCTCCCCCAACCCCGGCCGCCTTTGTGATTATGTAGCCATCAAGATCCTGTCGTCCACAATTAGATGACGTTTTTCAGCGACTGACCGGCGCGGTACCGCCTCAGGTTGTAGGCGATCAGCTCCTCGGCGCCCTGGGGCCGGCCGCCGGCGGCGTGCGGCGAGACGACGACGTTGGGGGCCTTCCACAGCCGGCTCGACTCGGGCAGGGGCTCGGTGACGAAGACGTCGAGGGCGGCGCCGCCGACCTCGCCCTGCTCGAGGGCGTCGACCAGGGCGTCCTCGTCGACCGAGGTGCCGCGGCCGACGTTGACGATCCAGGCGTGCTTGGGCAGCAGCCTCAGGCGCTCGGCGTTGAGCGCGTTCTTGGTGGCGTCGGAGCCGGGGAGGATCATGACGAGGGCGTCGGTCTCGGGCAGCAGCTCGGGCAGCTTGTCCTCGCCGTAGACCTCGACGCCGTCGCGGACGCCCTGGCGGNTGGGCGCCGAGGCCGCGGAGGTGCGGGGTCAGGGCCTTTGCGATGTTGCCGAAGCCCCAGACGAGCACGCGGGCGTCGCGGAGGGTGGTGAAGGCGCCGGCGGGACGGTCGGGCTGGGGCCCTCCGAGGTGGCCGGGCCACTTGCCCTGCAGCTGGTAGTCGCGCATCTCGTAGAAGCGGCGGGCGGCGGTGAGGAGCAGGCCGAGGGCGTGCTCGGCGACGGTGTGGTCGTGGAGGCCGGAGCCGGTGGTGACGGTGATGTTGGAGGTGTCGAAGCCGGCGCTGAGGACGTCGTTGGGCCCGGCGGCGAGCGACTGGATCCACTTGAGGTTCTTGAGGCGGGCGGCGGCATCCTTGAGGTTGTCGGCCGTGTTGGTCCAGGTGATGAGGCCCTCGGCGTCGGTGTGCTCCTCGGGGATGGCCGTCTTGACGTCGTAGGGGACGAGCTCGGCCGAGAAGCCCTGGAGGCTGTCGACGTCGAGCTTGAGGGACGTGGGGTAGAGGAGCTTCATGGTGATGATGAGTGTGTGTGTGTGTGTGTGTGTGTGTGTGTGTGTGTGTGTGTGTGTACGGAGTATATTGGGAGGTTTAAGACCTGTAGTTTTGCGTCAGCAGCTCCTCATGTCAATGGAGTGAGTGTTACTGATGTGCCTGGGGAGCCATACGTTCTTCGAGGGGGTTTCAACGACAGTAGATGGTTGTGAAGCGTCAGAAAAGAAAAGAAAAACCAGAAAGCCTTTGAAGAAAATGGGTGAGTCGAGCGAGGGGGGTTGTCGTGTGTATTTTTACTAACCTCGGGGGAAAAATCACCGATGACGGAGGAGCGGGGGATGGTGGGGGAACAACCACCACCTCCACAGGCGGGAATCCACAATTCTCAATAGAAAAAGAGAAAAAAAAGAGGTCATCCAGGACTCAGGAGGGGGAGGAGGGT
>NWBT01000045.1:4646379-4714969 GCA_003386485.1 Colletotrichum lentis
AGGGCCGCGGGGGAGGGGAAAGATTCCCCGAATAATCGGCCAGCAACTGCCAAAGAGCCCCCAGAGCCCGGAGTCTTGCGGACTTGATCCCGGTCAGTGTTGCCTTGCGTGATGGCTGTGTCGTAGTGTCCTAGTGTGAGGGGGTAGACTTCGGAGAAAGTTACTGTTGTTGGACGACAATGTGTGCACACGTGGAGAGCGTGGAACCGCTGGGCGCGCCGGCTATCGAAAACACCGGGCGTGAACCCCCCCCCCCCGAGAGTTGCGGCTATCCAAACTGACGTTCCGCCGAAACAAGCTCGGGTTCGCGGCAGTTCTTTGCATCGACCACAAGGTGTGTCGTCGTCTATCAATCTTGAACGGGCCATGAATCCAATCTTGACGATCGAAAGTCAACTTGGCGGGCGGCTCTGGGCAACCTACGGCACTACCCCTAGAACTCTGTTTCACGTATTCCCGCCGTGCAATTGCCGTCCGGGCTACGGGCCCTTTCATGACCTCCGCGGGCGTCAGTCGTCCGATCCCGAATGTCCTCGGGGCCGCGTGGCCACGAACCAACACCTTCGGTTGCCACAAACTAACGACGGCAATAGCTTAATCCAACCAAATGTGTTTCAATATGATGGAGCATTGCTTCATCTACAGTATTAAGCAAGTTCAAGTTCGCAGTGGGAGGTACATTGACTGATCCAAAACATCACACCCAATCACACCCGACAGTCGCAACACATGACCGATAAGATGCCGCCCCAGCTGTGTTTCAGCCGCAAGCCACCATTTTCAAGAGCATCTGTTGCAATCAAATCATCAGCCTAGACGTCCTCGCCATTGGTTCCCGAGAACCAGGTAGGTAAACAGCCTTGTTTGGTCAGGGCTGCAGAACCATGATAATACCTATGTCCCTCTCCCCCAAGACTCAACAGCCGTGATTCCATGCAAGGGGCTCCTGCGCCACAGACTCATTGTTCGAAAAGGGGGGCGATTGTGCAGAGGCAAACATTGTTGTAGCAAACAAACATTACAGGAGTTGATGTGCCCGACCTGAGCCAATCGGGTACAGTGTCAACACTCTCAGCCGACAGGAAGCATTCACAGGTTGCATTCATAAACCAAGGTCAGGATGGATCAGCACTTTGCTACTGCCGATACGAAGTCGGGAATTGAGAAAAGGCCTGGATGACCCGTCGGACCATCATGTCCGCGGTTTTCTTTTTTATTGCACATTTGTTTTGATCTTGGCTTCAAGCTGGAATTTTGAGGTTTTCCTCGCCCGAGTCGTAGTCTTATCGAGAGTCCAAGCACCGTTCGAGGTCTTGACTCTCTCGTCGTTTTGATACGGCCTCGGAGAGACTTATTTCGCACGTCTACCCAAGACAGAAGCAACGAGACCACACAGCCTGAAGGCTGGAGTACCAAAAAAAAATTCAGCGACGAAGGTGTTCGAATAATTTTTCCAAAGTATGCCTCCTACCTGCAGTCAAGGGTCAAGGTGGCGTCTTCCCTGCTAAGGTATTGCGAGCTGACTTGCAGCGCCAACACTAGTAAACCCCGCGATCCACGAAGCTCTCAAGAATAGCAACTCTTCTCTAGAACCGAGATTCTACCAAGTAGTTACCACCACCCCAGCCCTCGCGGCTTCTCGACGACCCTTATCGGCAGTGCCCACTTTCTCCAAGATAGTCCTCACGGCAAAGGCAAACCGGTCACCATGGCGCTTGCGGTGGGAATCGGCATCGGCATGGCAATCATCACAACCGTCATCGCCATCGACGGCTACGTCCTCTACCGCAAAAGGCAGCTGAAGAAGAAGAAGAAGAAGGGCGATCTCGAAGCTTCATCCGGCGCAGACATGCAGCCGACGGACCACTCTCAGCCGGTAGAGCAGCCCAACGGGCCCCAGAAAAAAGACCCCGATGTCTCGCACACCAATTTCCAGGTGGAGACGGCAGCGGCCAAGGTACAGCAGGGCGAACAGCCTCTGCAGAAGACAAAGTCGAGAGGTCGGGAGAGTCTCAAGAAAAAGGGGACGGATGATGCGGAGCGTAAAACGGAGGGTATGGCGCAGGATGAGAGAGCATGGCTGTAAAGCTCCTTCGAGCGGCAGATGGCCGTTGACATCCGGGAAAAGGATTACTGATCATGCTTTGAGGCACGCGTTCCGAAGCTGTCAGATTATAGCTTTCATGATTCTGAATCTGGTAATACCGCGGAGGTTCTGTTCTACAAGCGAATACTTGTCGTAGCTATTGACATGACACAAGCACAAAACCTCAACCAAGAGTACCATGTAGGAGAGGCTCAAGAAACTTGAGGCGCTTGCGGAAGAGTGAATGCAATTCCGACAAAAGTGTTGGTTCCGGTAACACACTGTGCATTTCTTCTTGTGATTTGTTGACAAAACTTACCTTAGTTCCGAGCCTCCGTTCATCATCTTGCCCATGTTGAATGAGAGCATGGGGGATATCTATGACGACGGTCACCACGCGTTGTTGAAGACCGTCCTCCAATATGCCCATGGTTCGATAGAAAAAGAACAGAGAGACGCACATCTGAATGGCTGGAACTAGGATGCCAATATCCGCTTGTGGAAATCCCCACGCCGTTTGACCAGAGGCAGAACGTTCGGCAGCGCGGCTACTTTGCTTTCCCATCATGACCATCGAGGATCTGTGATGGCCTACGGTATTAGTCACTCACGCAATCAGTCTCGTTTCAAACGCTTCCGTTAGTTGACCTCACCATTCGTCCCCCTAATGGGACAATATGGCCACGCTACAAAGAGAAGGGCGAGCGGAGGGGGCGCCGCCTGACAAGGTGACAGGTTAAATAGCGCAACCCGGCAAGACATGGGTGTCGCTTTGCATCTTCGCCATCCTGCGGTGTAAACTGCAGCTGATCGTCCCAATGAGAAGAACGTTCGATGCTGGGAACCAACGGTTCTCACGCCTCGCAACCGATGAAATTCAGACACTGTCCACAAAAAGCAAGATGCGGTTCTTGGCCGGCAAAATCGGGTTGCTTTAATGTAACATCGTTGTGTATGCAAAGCTGTGAGTACGAGAGACCACCGGAGGGATTCGCCAACAGTATTTCTATATCGTCATGGCCCATCTGTCCATCTTCTCTGTTCATTCCTAGGCGCTTTCGTCAGCTTCCTAATCGACAGCAAGAGGCCTGCCAAAGACTTCCGACACTTACATTGACTGTTCGTCCATCCCTCCAGCCGCAGCCTGACATGGCTATGGGTGCACGTATTGCCGCGTTCCTTAGCGCTTTGCCCCCTTGCGGTCTCGGTTGCCATCCCCGATAGTGCCGCTGCGAAGATCACCCACAAGGACGTTGTCATTCTCGGCGGAGGCGCATCCGTGTCCCATGCCGCTATCAGGCTCCGCGAGGACCACAACAAAACGGTTATCGTCGTCGAGAAACAAGTCCGCATCGTACGTCCGGCGTCCTCAACGTGACGGACGCAAAAAAAGGCAGAGCGAAGGGCTTCGAGATCTGATAGCACTGTCTGCTGCAGGGTGGTCATGTTGCGACCTTCACTGACCCCGAGACGGGCAGCAACTACGACTACGGCGTCAACTCCTACACCGATTACGCGGGCGCCCGCGAATTCGTCGCGCGCCTCAACGTCCCGGTCGCGACGCCCGCCCGCCTGGCTCTGACTACCACCTAGTACGCCGACTTCAAGACGGGCAAGCCGACAAACTACTCGCTGCCGGCCGCCGCCGACACCACGGCCGCCCTGAGAACCTACCTTGTGCTCTGCGAGAGGTACGAGGAGAACCTTCTCCCTTCGTACGCCAAGTCCTCCAACGTCGCTGAGGGCATCCCGGAAGATCTCACACTGCCATTCATCGACTTCGTCAAGAAGTACGCCATCGAGGGAGGCCGCCGTCCCGCGCATCGTTCAGGTCACTGGTCTGGGAATGGATGACTTTACCCACCAGTCGACGCTGTACGTCATGCAGAACTTTGGCGCGCCCATCACACGGTCCTTCTTGGGAACTGTAGGGTCGTTCGTCCCCGTTTCCAAGAGAAACTCTGATATTTACGACGCCACCGCTAGGCGTCTCGGAGACGACGTCATGTACTCTTCCTCCGCCATTCAGACAGCCCGATCTGACAAGGGCGTTGAAGTCCTGGTCGAGAGCGCAGACAGATCACGTACCCTCATCCGCGCCAAGAAGCTCCTTATTTCTTTTGAGCCGACCCTGCACAACCTGAACGGAAACAACATCGACAAGCACAAAGAATCCGTCTTTAAGAAGTGGAACTGGTCCACCGTCTACGCTGGCATCGTCTCCCACCCATCCCTACCCAGGCTTGCCTCCTACACCAATACCGCTGCCGTCAGGTGGATGTCTCTCCCAGAGCTCCCTGTCGTCGGCCGCTTCGAGTACCTCGGCGACAACTATCGCGTCCTGGTCAGCAGCAACAGAAACTTCAACAGCTGCGAGGCGCGAAAGCTCGTCGGGAACTCACTCAAGCAGCTCGCCGCGTCCGGGACCGTACCTGGCCTCGGAAACGGCGCTGTTCAGATCAAGGCCTGGGCCGACCACGGCGCCATGCAACTCCACTTTGAGAGGGAACACCTCAAGGCTGGGGCCATCACTAAACTGTACGCGCTCCAGGGCCGCAGGAGCACCTACTTCACCAGCAGAGCGTGGTTTGCGCAGCTCACCACCATCCCATTGGGAGCTTAACAACCAATACGTACTGCCCAAGATGTTGGCCGAGTGGTGGGACAACAATGCAGCCGTAGTATCACAACAACGGAGCACACATCAGAATCAAAGAGGCTTGCGGGTGCAAAATGTGGGATTGACATGCTTACAATAGCTGTTCTATATGTGTCCTGTTCCTTGCCTCCGTCCAGCGCAACAACCTAATCAGATATCGCCCCACTTATCTCAATCAAACAGTTAGATATACCTTAGCCGTTTTTTCAGTCAATTAGATATCTAGAGGGTTAATTAATTAATATATCTTAGATATTTAGAGGTTTTTAGAAAAATATTACTTTACAGCTAGACTAATAGGATTGCAGGATTTCTATAAATATAGAGCAAAAAGGAAGGTTTCTTTAGGGCAGCTAGCAGCTAAGGTTATAACCCTTATAGCTAAGACCCCTAAAGGTAACTACTACAGCTAGGATTCAAACCTAAAGCACCTTACCCTAAAGTACTAGTCTTAGCCCTATTACTAATTACACTACTGTAGTTACTCTCTTCTAAAAAAAAAAGGGGTATAGAGTATACTTTAGGTGTTTTTTCTAGCTCTAGAGGATCTTCTAGGCCTAGGTAGGGCCTAGAAGTAGATATAGGCTAGCCTAGCCTTAGCCTTATAGTGTAATACGTATTACACTATAGTAAGTATTAACACTATTTTTACTATACTAACTTTACTAACTACACTAACTCTACTAACTATACTAACTTTACTAACTTTACTAGTAGTATCTAATTAACTAATAATAACAAAATCTAACCTTTTTATAATTATTTAACTTCTTTACTTCTATCTAACCTTTTGTAATAGCTTTCTAACTTTTAGGTATGCTGCTACTATGCTAGCTTATTCCCTAACTTAACTAGCCTTAATCTAATACTAGTAATATATCTAGCTGCAATTTAAATACTTAAGATATAATTAATACCCTACTGTATGTAGTATTTAAAGGATGTAAGTATATTAATAACTTACTACTCTTAATAAAGGGCTTAAAGGGTTAGACTACTTAGATTAAGGATTATAGTCTCTTTATCTGCTATATCTGTGACAGGCTAGTATTACCTTATGACAGGCGTATAGTAACTTAATATAATTTATCTAAGCTAAGGAGAGAAAGTAGAAAGTGTAAATAATGTATAGTTTGCGTAGGTATTTATCTTATATGTGTTATGTATGTGTGCCTCTCTAGCTGGTTGTAAGTAATAGTAGGTTGTAGTAGGTATTAGCTTAGCTACACTTATTGTGGCGTAGCTTATAATATATGCTTCCCTCCTGCGCTATAGGGCTTTACTAGCCCTTAATAGTTATATGCTGTAATTTAAGAAACAGCCTACTAAATATTCTTATAGGCTAGTAGGCTTATTATTTTTCTCTTTTTTTCCTTACTAGCCCTTTTGTTAATATTATAAGTATTTATCCTGCGTGTAGCTACACTTTTTTTTTGTTTTTATTAGTCTTTTACTAATTGCTAGTTATCTATTATAGGAATTAGATAATTTATAATAGCTGTAAGTAAATTAATCCCTATGTAGGCCTATATGTGTGTATACAAACTGCTAATTAGTTACTAACTTATAAGATAGCCTCCTGTAATTCCTAGCTACTCCCTATCCCCTAAGGATAATAAGGCCCTTAACTTTATTACTCCTTTAGGCCTTAAGCCCTAGTTACCTACTTCTACTGTAAGTTACCTTTTTAGTAAGCGTATTATGTAATTTAACTAACCTAGCTAGGATAATAATAATAATAATAAGGCTAATAAGGCTAACTGTAGCTCTTCTGTTATAAAGAGACGTTATACTAATGCCTCTACTCTTACTGCTGCCCCTACTGCTGCCTCTACCTGTATGCTAACTATCCTTTATATGCACTCTTACTTTCTATATGCTTACTGCCTTATATACAACCCTACTGCTATGTAATATGTAGAGAATATTAGCGCTTATAGGCACTATTATCTTCTCTATATGCAGTCTAACTATAGCTGCTAACTTATATATCTTTTACTGCTTATATAAATCTTACGCCTTACTAATATAACTTAGATTCCTAAGGCCTCTTTAGGCCTCTATAAGGTAATATCTCTTACTGCCTGCACTGCTACCCTAACTACCCCTAGCTCTGTAGAGTGCACCTCCTTCTAGCTAGCTGTTAAGGCCTAGGAGGTTATAACTAACTTAGAGTAGGAGGCGTAAAAGAGCGCTAAGAAGATATATAGAAAGCGCGCCTGTAGTATGTCTAATAATATACCCCTTACGTCTGCTACGCCTACTCCCCCCTTCCTAGCCTTTACTGCTGCTACAGCTGCTGCCTAGGCTGCTGCTACTACTGCTAATAATATATATAGTAAGGTTACTTCCTACCTAGGTAGTCTTATAGCTACTTAGAGTAAGCACCTTATTATTATAGTTAAGGAGATCTTAATCTCTCTTAAGAAAGTAAGTACTAGTCTTATACTCTCTCTTATATAACTTTTATACTAACTCTATATTCTTAGTTTGTTAACTTTATTACTACTAACTTTAGTTATAGCCTCTCCCCTAAGCTAGGAGACTTCTAGTAGGGGAGTCTCCTATACGCTTTAAGTGCACTTATTCTATATAGCCCTACTACTTACCTTATAAGGCCTAGTTGTTTTTTATAGGCTGTAGCTTTTTAATAAAGATTTATTACTTATCTGCTTATTATATGTTTTTATTTTTCTTTATGTGTGTGTATTACCTCTATTACAGACGTTAATAGGTCTATACTTCTCTTTAAAGGAGTTTAAGGCTATAGTGTCTTTAATTAATTTAATAGGTTTCTATATAGCTTTAGTAAAGCCCTCTTAGCGCACTAGCGCCTAGTGCGTTTTTGCTTTTCCTCTGCTGCGTTATTACATGCTAATTATTTTAGTAATATGCTATTCCTCCTTACTATCTTCTATTAAAGGGGGAGGTTATATATTATAGGCTTTTTAGCCTAGTAAAGGGTTGCTCTTAGTGCAGCATAATAGGTTTATATAAAATTAGTTATAGATATTGCTAGGTATGTTAAGTTTAACTATAAGGGGGCTAATTACTTTAGTAACTTAGTAATAGTAATGTAGCTAATTAAGCTTGTAATTTAGTTATAGAGAGTAGTAGTTATGTATTAATAACTATATATTATTACTTACTTTAAACCTTTTAGCTGCGTTTTGCTGCTTATTAGCTAATTCTTTAGTTTGTTATTAGGCTATAGCTGTTACTGCTTATACTATTAAAGTTACTTTAGTTATCTGTTATATAAGTCTTTTAGTAACCTTTTTATATATATCTATTGTTTTTAGTGTGCTCTCTTTAACTGTAATAGGGTCTATATAGTAACTATGTTCTATAAAGAAGGGGCTTAACCTAGTTGCTAATGTAGTGTAGTTATTAATTACTAGTTACATAACTAGTATCTAACGTGCCTAATCCTCTTAGAGGTAACTTATGTAGGTATGTAATATTACTTAAATCTCTTAGTTAAAGCGCTTAGTAGCTTTATTACTCTGCAGGTAGTATAATATACTTAGTCTTTACTTAATACTAGTAAGTATGTAAAACTTACGTTAGAACTTACTTATCTAGTTACTCCCTTTATTACTAATAATGCTCTTTAGTATGCTGTAGAAGTAATAATAGTAACTTAGGAATCTTTTAGCGTATACCTCTGTATTTATTGTTGCTATTAGCTTAAGTGTTACTAACTTTCCTAGGTGGTTTATAATAACCTATATGTTAGTAGTGTAGTCTAGGCTAGATAGTAGGAGGTCTATAATAAAATCTATTAAGAGGTTGCTTTTTAAGTGTTTAGGTATACTTAGTAGTTATAAAAAGCCTTTCTTTATGTTACGTTAGATCTTACTGCTCCTATATACGTTATAGTTATAGATAAAATGCTGCATTATCTGTAACTAACCTAGCTAGTAAAACCTTTATAAAAGTATCTTTAAGGTGTTGTTTCTACCTAGGTGCCTAGTTGTAGTTAAATTGTAGCTCTGTTGTACTAACTAGGTGTGTAGGCTATTAGAGGGGGAATTAGGGTTATTATTACCTAGTATTTATATCCTCCTCCTTTAGGTAAGTTACTTTATATTATTAAGGTAGCAGTTTGTAATCTAAACGTGTAACTAGAGGTTTAGTAGGAGTAAGTAGTCCTCTTACTAGATAGCTATATATACTGCTTAGAAGATAGTATTACTATCCTATATTATAACCTATAAAGCTTATAATTCTTTGTTTTTAAATACCTCTGCGTGTGGCGCTAGAGGTGCCTCTGTTATGCAGCAGGCTATTACTAGCTGCGCTTTATCTAGGATTATTTAGATAATACGTCTCTACTAGTAGTTATTATCTTACGTAAGGGGGGCGTCCTACTTACGTTAGGAGAGTATATTAGGAACGCTTACGTCCTTACTAGGCTAGTATATAATATAGAAGTTATATTTAGTAAGTATCTTAGCCTAATAGCTTTAGCGCTCTGTTAACTTCTACTTTTTTATAAAGTACTTAAGGGACTTATAGTTAACTATTACTTTAAAGGGCTCTTTTAAGCTATGTAGCTCTACTCTCTACACTTAGAGGTAATCTAGTATAGCTAATAGCTCCTTATTATAGATAGGGTAGTTATACTGCGCTAGCGTAAGCTTTTGTAAGTAAAAAGTAATAGGTTAGTACTTACTCTTATTGTTTACTTATATTAAGGCGCCCCTTAGTGTAAACCTAGAGCAGTTAGTCTCTATAAACGTTAGGGCGTCTAGGTTAAAGTTTTATAGTAATAGAGCTGTTATAAAGCAGTTCTTTAGCTCCTTAAATGCTATAGTGTACTTTACAGACTATATAAATAATACGCCTTTCTTAGTAAGGTAAGTTATTAGCTTAACTACCTTAGCGTAGTTAGGTATAAACATCTAGTAATAGTTAGTAAAACCTAAGAAGCTTCTTACACCCTTAATAGACTAAAGTGCTAACTACTTACAAATAGTATATACCTTTTCTAGGTCTACTAAGACGCTTTTCCTAGCTTCTAGGATAAAGCTAATATACTTTACCTTCTTTATGCTAAAGTTGCTCTTCCCTACATCTAGGCTAAGCCTTACTATGTAGAGCTTCTTAAGGACCTAGTAGACCTTCTGTTTATAGTTCTCTTTTATCCTATTAGAATAAATAAGGATATTATTAAGGTATATAGTAATAAAGTTATTAAGAAACTCCTAGAGTAAGCTGTTTATAAAGCGCTACTAGTTTGTAGGCGTGTTTGTTAGCCTAAAGGGGTAGACTAACTACTTAAAAAGCCTATATTATATATAAAAGGTAGTCTTATACTTATTACTATCTGTAATTTATATCTTATAGAAGGCTGCTACTATATCTACTTTAGTGTACTACTTAGCTAATCCTATATAATAGAGAGTCTTAGAGATAAGTAGTAGGGGATAACAGTCCTTCTTTGTAATTACGTTTAGCACTTAGTAATTACAGTAAAAGCGTAACCTACTGCCTAGTTTGCGTATAAAAAGCACTAACGCCCCTACTGTAGAGCTGCTTACTTAAATAAAGCCCTTATTAAGGAGGTCCTCTAGGGTCTTCTTTAGGACTAATAATTCCTCTCTTAATATACTGTAAAGAGGGCTTTACAGTAGGGTTGCTTTTAGTTCTAAGTCTATATAGTAGTTACAGCTAGGTTAGCGTAGGGGCACTTTTATTAAGGTGTTAGGGTTAAATAAGTTACTGTATTTATTACATACCTATTGCAGTAGTGCTATAACTTTAGTAGCTTATTTTACCTTTTTATCTGACTTTAGCTGTAAGGCTTTCTTTACGTTAGTAAGGCTAACTGCTATAATTTAAGAGAACGTCTATAAGTCCTTACTTATCTTTCTTATAGATAGGTTGCAGTAGGTAGTGTAGTCCTTATATGCAGCCCTATAATAGATAGCTGTAAAGGTAGGCGTTTTAATTACTTATGTAGCTTTAATTTTACATACTATTATAGACTCTTATTAGCTAACTAGGCGTAGCGTAAGGTCTACTTACTTATAGTATATAGTGCGCTTTATAACGTTATAAATAGCGTAGTTATGTTTTATCTAAGGTTTCCTTAGGAATATATTAATATTAAGGCTACGTATAATATATATATATATACGCTAGTAATATCTATAGAGTTTAAGGTTAAATATAACTACTCCCTCTACTATTATACTAGCTAATTTATTAGTAAACCCTTTTAGGGGGATTTTCTATTAAGAGATATATAAAAAGCGCTAAGTGTATGTAAAGTTATAGTTTACTATTACGTAAGTGTTATAACTAGTATTAGTAAGGGCTTAGGTAGGGGATTCTTTATTAATGTAGGTATTTAATAGTGTAGCTAGTCTAATTATTCTCCTCCTACGCTAAAACTCCTCCTATCCTATATACTTCTTACTTATTAGCTTTAGAGCCTAATTTTACTCTAGAGCTACTTTTTTTCTAACTCCTCTCTACTCTTAGCTATACTATAAGCGTTATTACTTTCTTTAAGCTTCTTAACCTTAGTAGTTACTTTAGCTATATAAGTAGGCTTACTCTTCTTCTTCTTAACATTAAGGTAATTATAAGCTAGGTGTCTAATTTTCTAGTAGGCGTAGCACTAGTATGTTTTAATATACGCTTTCTACGCCTTAAGGCGTTTTTTTTCTTTAGTTTTATTAGCTATATATACTATTATTCTTCCTATTATTTATATATCTTTATTAGCATCCTTTAGCGCTTAGGGTAGTAAGTATTAGCAAGTAGGCTATATACTACTAGCTAGGTTCTTAACCTTTTAGGCTACTTTACTTACTTATTATATATAGGTGTAGAAGGTAGGGGAAAGTAAGATACTTACTAACGCGTTTTAGATATAGAGGGGAAGAGCGTTTAAGAGGAGTGTAATTTACGCTTTGCTTAGCTATAGGTAGCCTTCTGCTTTAGCTAACACCTATTTAAACTTTAGGAGAAAGGTAGTAAAGGATTTATACTCCTTTATCTTAATGCTTATTAAGGAGGTAGATATATAGGTTTTTACGTTTAGGTTGCTATATATATGCTTTAGGTACTTTAGGAACTCTTTAGGGTTATAATTTACTTAGGCTCCCTCTATTTTATAGTAAGTTAATACTGTTCTCTAAGGTGTTATATCTAAGTAGGAGTTAATAAAGTACTAAGCCTCTTACTTTATTATAAAAAATGCTTTATTAATATGTAACTTATTATGTATCTAATGTAACTATATAGGGAAGTCTTAGTGCTAGCTAGAGAACTTTAGGGGGTTTAGTATTAGTTTCTAAATAATTTAGGGGTAGTTTTTAGCTAGTGTAGGTGTAGCTACTGCAGCAGTTACTGTAGGCGTAGTGTCTGCTACTTCTAGGGACTCTTTGTTATGTAATTTAATTATAGGGCTTACGCCTTAGGGGTTAGCGCTTCTTGCTTTAAGCTCTCTTATTTCTTATATTATCTCTGCTATTACTTACTTTAAGGCTGTAACTTTAGCTTTTACCTTTGCTAATAGAGAACCCTTACAGCTTATTATTATTTTGTTATCTTATTATGTACCTATTACGTAGTATAATTAGTAAAGTATTTATTATTATTTTAAGAGCTTAGATATGTAATAGGCTAGTATTACCTTATAATAGGCGTATAGTAACTTAATATAATTTATCTAAGCTAAGGAGAGAAAGTAGAAAGTGTAAATAACGTATAGTTTGCGTAGGTATTTATCTTATATGCGTTATGCGTATATGCCCCTCTAGCTAGTTGTAAGTAATAGTAGGTTGTAGTAGGTACTAGCCTAGCTACACTTATTGTGGCGTAGCCTGTAACAATATCCTACTAGGTAGGATTAAAGGTAAGGTATACTAGATATACTGCTAATGTAATAAGAAGGGCTACCTAAAGTTATTTCTTATAACTTTAACGTCTTTATTAGCCTTATATCTTAATAACGTCTATTATATCTTTAAGACTATAAATATAAATACTATAAATATAAATACTATAAATATAAATACTAAGCCTAAGAATAAGGAGGATATATTACCTTTACTGCTAAAATAAGCCTGCTTAGCCTCTATTACTATTATAAAAAGCTAAGTAATAATTTGCTATAACCTTACTACTGCTTTTCTTATTAATATAAGTAACCCTTTCTTAACCTTCTTAGACTAATAGATATAGCACCTCCTTTTTAAATTTAACTCTAACTTATTATATTAAATGCTATAGTCTGCTAAGAGTATGTAATAGTATCTAAGTACTATATATAAAGTAAAGAAGGTATAGATACATAATAAGATATATAATATAATAATAAAAATCTACCTCTTCTTTAACCTCTAGACTTTACCTAATAAGTACGCTATTATTACTGTCTTCTATTACTTCCTTAACGTAAGGGTAAAGCAGACCTAGTATCTTATTACCCTCTGCTGCTAGCCTAGGTCCTATAAGGGTTTAAATATTACCTAGATACTCCTCTACATTATAAATAAGTAGGAGATTACTAATTAGATTAGTATAATTATTTATAATAATATAAGTAATAATAATATATATACTATATATCTCTTTATAAACCTCTCTCTTAACTTTATATAGTTAGATATACTAGATTAGTAGATATAATACTATAGGTATATCCTTAATCTTATAGGTTACGCCTTTTTATATAGTACTAATAGTAAGGCTTTTAAGCAGGAAGCTAATAAAGTCCTTAGTGCTAGTTAATTAAAGGCAGACCTTAAGCTTTAGCGTATATACAGCCTAATTAGTAAGCTTTATAATATTATTAAGTATATTTAATCCTCTCCCTAATAATACAAAAGATTCCTTAAGATTAGTAATAAGACGTCTAATAGCTTTATACTCTTTAAGCCCTTACTATAAGAGTTATAGTTAATACTTAATAATAATACGCAGTAGAACTTAATATACCTTATGATTTAATACGCCCTCCTTAAGTAAAGTTAGATTATAGGTTTTATCTATAATAATATAACTCTTTTCTGCCCTAATAATTAAATACCTACTAAAGACTATCTTACTAAGGAAGATTAGTATCTTCTTATTAAGATTTATAATATGCTTAAGCTACTTTATAACTAGATAATATAGTGCTAGGGATAGGGGAAGGGTAATAGTTATAGCTAACTATAGGATGTAATAGTTAGTATTAAATANGCTAACAGTAAAGGAAATTAATCTTACAGCTTTATAACTCTCTTCTACCTGCTAGTCTATAAATTAAAGAGTAAGGCTATTATAAGCTGCTGTATTGTTATAAGGCGCTACATCTTTATAGGCTGCTATATTATTATAACTAACTATAATACTAGCCTCCTTACTTAATAGTATTCCTCTATACTTACTTAATAAGTATACCCTATAGTAACGTCATAACTAACTTTAATAACTATATAGAGGCACCTTTAACTCCTATAGATATTTCTACTTATTTATACTTAATAGATAGAAGGTTCTAAATAAGTACTATATACAGCTAGGGGATTTAGTACTTTATGCAGCCTTAATTATTCTCTATCCTAGCTAAGGCCTAAGATAGCTTAAGAAGTAATAGACTAACCTAATGTAATAAGTATAGCTTTATAACGCTAAGGAGGGACTTTATAATTATTAGCAGTAATAGTATACTAGTAATAACCTTACTTTACACTAGCTAGGATTGCCCTAGCAGTCTTTAAGGGCAGTATTTACCCTAATTTTATCTATACTACCTATAGAGGACTTTAAGTATTAGTAATAGCTAAATAGCTACACTACTAAAGCTGTTATAAATAAGGTATCTAAGCTAGACTAATACCTCTACTAATCTGTTCTATAACCTATTAACAATCTAATTTAGTAGTGGATTTTATATTACTAGACCTTTTCTACTCTTAGTAAACTTACCTTAGATATCCTTACTATACCTATAATAGTAATAGACTGTAAGAGGGTATTTAGCCTTATAAAGTTAACTTTAATGTTATAGAGGCTCTTAATAATACCCTCTATGCTAGAGGAGACATAATGTCTATAGAACTAGCTCTATAGCAGTAGGATTACAGTAGGAGGGTATTACTTTAAACAGAAGAGGGATAAGTATGTTAACACTACAGATATAGCTTACTCTACTGTATCTTTACACTTTGTAATAACTTTACTAACTTCCTAAATAGGTAATACGTTAAGATATCTTAGATATCTGCTAATTAATTAAATATTAGACCTTAAGGCAGCTAGTCAATCAGATATGAGGGGGTCTGATTGATTGATTGATTGGGTTGTTGCGCTGCCTCCGTCGAGCTAAATCCACCTGCCTATCGTAGCATACCCCCAACGTAATTATGTGTCTAGGGTCGGGGGGGCAGAGGAGCAGCTCCATCTTAAGCTTGTTCGTGTCCCGTTCAAGGGCATTTTGTGTATTCACGGCCTTGGCTTCCCCGCCTCTTCGTTTGCTTTCTCCGCGGTTCCGTCAACCAAGACGTCAATCTTGTCGGAGACACCCGGCGACCGGATCACATTTCGGCAGGCGGGTCCGGGTCCGGGTACTTAGCGGCCCCGATTCCGGAAGGGCATTAGTCCCGACACCGCGACACACCGTAGCAGGACCCATACAAGCAATGGATGCATGAGCGGTTCAACACAATCATTTGACGAGCAGCGAAATTAAGAACAAACGTGAATTGACTACTACGCGAGGGCCCCCGATATTTGTTACCACAACCCAGCTTGTTGTACATGGCTTCAGCTTTCGGCTCTACCGGCTCATACGGGCCTAACTGTGTACCTTCTGGGTTTGAACTGACAAGTCTGAATGCCGTTTACATATGGAGAAGTATGCTCTCATATATCCATCGTCATTAACCGAGCATGATTGCAGCACTAGCGTGGCAACCTCTGCCAGCCCGTCTTCAACGACCCCCTCGGTGAAAATCTTGGGAGCGGGTGGGCTTCAGTGTTAAAGACAACCTCCGTCAACGGCATAAAGTCCGCAGGCGAGAACAGCAAATAAAAGTACTTGAGAGTTTCGGCCTACAATCCACGTTATTAGCCAAACATCCCAGATGTCCACAATAATACTCCACAGAATTGGGGGATTGGATGTGAATCTTACCAACCAAAAACTCTCCATGTTGTCTCTGGTCGCTGGCGGAACCGTTCGAACATCGTTTAGACTCGTGTATCCCTCTCCGCCAGGAACAAGTGTGTGCGTCTGGAACGATTGGAAGATTTTCCAGCCCCACTCGCGATACATCGAATTGCCTGTGATACGGTACATCATGAAGAGACTCTCAACCGTCTCGGGCCTCTGAAGGTTGTGAGCATCCAGAGGCTTGACGGTGTAGTCCTTTTTCCACTTCGACAGGGCTGTGACCATAATCAGTTGACTGAAACTTTTGTGCAAGGCAAGCCGAGAGTTGTATATTACCGCTACTTTCCCTACGCAACCACCTGTCGCCTGGTCGAGGTTGCAGATCCGCCTCGGAAGCATTGAACCAGCTGATCTCAGGGGCAAGGCCGGTGTCCGTGACGGCATACATGCCCCAGCATGTGTTCATGAGATCCATGGCGAGGTTGATATCGTTCTCATGGTGTTTGGTCCAGCCTGGGTCGCGGCGTGCCTCGGCCAAGGTACGCCCCTCCGTGGCCTAGCGCAGAAACGTCAGACGAGACACAGACACCATCGGATGGTAGACTTACTGCCATTGCAATTGTCCCCGGAAGAAAGCAGACAAGGTGATCCATCTTGGGTGAAAGGGGCCCTCCGATTCCCGTGGGAAGCTCCGCAACGAACTTGAGCGCTGCGTTACGTGTGGTCGTGACGAGATGCTTCTCGATGCCGCCCAGAGCGTCCTCCCACATGTCCCGGTAGATGACCTCGCCTGTTTGTAGGTATTGCTTGATGAGGTACTCTGTTTTCGTCAGCAATGGGCATTTGAAGGAGATCACGGGTGCAAGCAGTGATTACCGTAATAAGAATCGCCTCGGCTTCCCAACCGTACCTCTCTCGTGGTGAAATGTCCGTGACTCGGGTGTACGAATATGGGCACCAGCCCTGCCTCCGCCTTCTGGTCGTCTAGTACTTGCATGACGCGTTCTGCCTTCTGCCAGTAAATTTCATTTCCCGTAAGGTATGACAGGTATTTCATCTCGAGCTGGACGGTGGCGGCCTCTGCCGTGGAGGAAGCGCCACCATCCGCGTGGGAAACGATTCCTTCCCGCTTCCCAATGTTTTCAACCAAGCCAACCTTCACGTTCTTCCTTTTTGTCTGCTGAAAGCTGGCACCAGAAACTTCGGTCAAGATGGCCGAAGCATACGCTCCCCAGACCGATCAGGCCGGGATTGTCACGTCTTTTATCGCACTTCCAACGGTATTTACACCGCCATCCAGCTGCTCGACAATTTACCGCTTGAACGGATTCAGTCTCGTTGCCTATGATCCAGGCTTCGGCATCGATATCGACACCCGAGTACAATGTGTTCCAGCAGCAGTTACAACATGGTGGGAACAGGGCCGTCTGGGGTTCAATACTGGTGAAGGGCACACGGCCGTTAGCATTGGGCCCCTGGCATGTCCTCATCGATGGACCACGGTTGCAACGTCTATCAAAGACAACCACAGCACACTCGCAATGTGTTGTCCGCCGTAAGTATCATGTTCAATGCTAAGGGGGGTACCCGTACATAAGCTCTTCTGACATAAGGATACGCTCCTCAGGGACTACACTCTTGCAAACGGGCTATCCGGTTCGATCATGGGCGACTGTCGGTCTAATCTCTTAACCGACGCCGTCATAACTTATGCGTCAACACACTTCACCAATAGGCAAGCCTGGACAATGGCAACGACAACAATAGAGAGACCAACGTACGTCGGTGCCATTGCGGTTCTTGGTTGGACTATGGATCTTGCTGCATCCGAGACTGTTTCAGCTACAGCAACCAGCGTCGACGGAACTACGGCCACAACAGTCATTCCCGGGCAAGTCGAAACAGCTACCAACGCTCCTCTCCTTACGACTACGATACCCAACCCCTTCCCCACTACTACTCGGTCAGCTCTTGAAGCAACTGGAAGCTCCGCTGTTACAGGTCTACCGCTTCTCACCGCCATTGGTATTGGTGTCGGTGTTGGAGTCGGTGTGGTATCTCTTGCTGCACTTGCGCTCTTTCTCTGGCGCAGAAGGCGGAAACAGAACCGCGGTTCCGAGGCACCGCCGATCTCCGAGTCGGACCCTCCGATAACGATGGAACCTGACAAGTATTCGTATGCTACACATTATCACGAGCTTTACGGGCAGCAACACGAGAGACATCAGGGACCGACTGAGATGTTCGCTCCGCAAAACTTGGCTGAGCTGGATGCAAACGTTCGTGAAAGGAGGTAGATAAGGGATGACAGATGTGGTTTATAATGAGGCTTACCAACTCTTCTTGTTCGAGCGGGTATTCAATGTGTAGGAACATGAGCGGTTTTGATGATGGTGATTTGAGCCTGTGATGTTCCTCCTAGGTTGGATTTTAGTTCAGACGTTACGATTCCAGATATGTTCTCAGACGGTCAACCGCTCTACCGTCCATATGTGTTGACTCCATGTAGCGGTAGTTCAAGTATTGTCCAGTGAAGAAGGACACTTCGCGCCGTCCAGCCTGGAATCTAGTCCCCTTTTGCTTTGGGGTCCTCCAGGCATTTTGATTGTACAGCCAGCTCATGAGGCTCTGATACCCTTATTTGTATATCATTAAATCACCTACTTTGTGTGCGTAGGCGCTGGATCAAGGCCTTGTTTCCGTGTACACAACAAACTCTTCGTTGCGAAGCAATGTACACTTGGGTAGCGAGTATGGCTCGCGTATCTGGTCACGGTATTATTAGCATTCAGCCGCCCAGCTTTTATTTGGTCATCCTGACTGTTTTAGTGCGTAATTAAGGGCGCCGGACAAAATTGTGCTCTCGTTTGAGGCCAAACGTAACCCGCAGAGAATACGATGGCGGCCAGAGTCTTTTCTGAGAGGGAATCTTACAGACTCAGGAACATTACTTCGCTTCTATGAATTCAACATATGTAACTTCAACCTAGGTGGCAGCAGTAGGGTGAACGGACTTGAGATTGGAGACTTTCAGGCTCTGAAATGAGTCTCTATGCAGAGTGGAAGCCTAAAGTCCCAATTCCGCTTGACCTGGTTCCCTGATTGAAGGTTTAAATTAAGTAATTATGTCGCACTTTCAGCTATGGTCTTGAGAGCTGGCGAGGAAAGCCACTATGTAACAAGTCTATGATAGCCCGAGATAACAAAACACGAAAAACAGTTTCCTATCTAGAGTGTACTGTTACTTTCTCGCTACAGTGGGTTCGAGGACTAGTCGTTTTGCTTGAGGGTGAATGGCCTCTACATCCAAGTCATGATGTAACGTCATTGCCATGGTCTTTCCTGGGTGGGCTCATTCACACTTGCATAACGTTTGAAGCCATTTAAAGGATGCCTGAAACCTCGGTTCAATCACTTCGAGGCGCCTGGAGAATCAATATGCAGATTGCCTTCATTGATCTGTGCCCTCAAAGTGTGCTGACTCCGAATTTGTTGCCTTTCCTCGCGTCGTACTGCTACTAAATGTCTGTCTCAAACAGCAACTATCTGCATTGAAATCGAGCTCATGGGTAGATGCAGCTGACATCGTGTATGGTAAAAGGTGGCTGACTGGCTTCACCGAAGACAAAACCTTAGTGGTTCAAGTACACTGATACGCACACCAACCCGCATGGCGGCTACTGTAGCCGGGCAGCTGACGTTCTTTCGGTGAAGAAAAGTGACCCATCTCGGAATCGGAATCACGTTCCCCGGTAGAACGATGCACCAGTGATACATGGATGATGGGCTCCAGAAAGCGAGAGCTCTTTGGCATGGCCAAGAATCGTCTACACCATATCATTGCAAGCTCCGCTCGATGGCGTGCAAGGGACACGCGGAACAGGGAAGCAACACCTGTAACCCTGACATCACTACCCCTCCGCCATGATGCAGCTATCGGTGTGCTTGATTGTCATAAATGCGCGCGTCTGCGTGCGTACAGCAAGCGTGCTGCGCACCGTGAAGTTGAAGCCGGCAAGGCGGGCTGCCACACACTTCGGCAGGCTCGAAATGCAAATCTCGATGGCCCAAACGTAGATTTCCAGTATAACATCAGCCTGATGATGCGGAATTGTCGAAGATGCTGTGCGCTTAGCGCTTCCTAACAGGGAATGTCCAGGCTGGAGATAGATTTGGGGAGGATGGGACGCGCTCACTCAATGCTGCATGTTGGCATGCAGTGTTCTTGGGATCATGTGCATGTTGAACAGCGGGCGTTAAAAGGTGGTACAACCCGACGGATAAGCAGGCAGGGTGATGATCTGAAGAGGGATGGAGTGAAACGGCCACTGGGATCGGAGCCTTCTAGATGAAAGAGCTTTTTGAATAGTCGTGGCCGTAGGTCTTACATTGACGACTTCAAGGGAAGCAGCGAAAGATCAAGCTCAGCATAGCTCGAAGGCTAAGATGAAAACAGCAACGAGCTTAGTGCACGTTTTCAAGGTCAAACCCATCCCACAAGAATCAATATATGCGTCACGGTTGCGGGACAATCGCCATAACCAGCATGCTACGGCAAAGACGGACCAAACTGGCGTGTAAGTCACCGAGTCCCAGGAATGCAACCAGGCAGCGAGCACCAAGAGAACTTCTCTTGGCTGCATGCTGGGGCTGACCTGCCGTGCTCCGTATTGAACCGGGTTCAGCAGCCGTCCTTTCCAGATTTCCATGGTTTTCGATGTTGTTCATACTACAATCGTCGGTGCACTGTTTGTTGCTAAACAAATCATCAGCCTATCCAGGATGGTCTCGCATTCTCGAGTGAGTGTCAGTAAAGCTTGAGCGGCACGGACAGGCTGGGATATCAACTCGTCATGAAGCGGCGTGGTGGCATCGGCTCGTGCGGAATCCAACGCCCCTATCAGAACACACTTGCTCATAATCATATAAACATATGTCTAGCTTCTGAAAAGTCACTTGTTTCTGCCTGTGACGAATTCTCGCTATGGCCAGCATCCGAGGCGACCGCGTTAAAATGGATTGGAAAGAAGCGGACATCAGGGGTTTCACGATGCTCGATTGCGGGGGTTGGATAAGGCAGCCAGATGCCTACTTTCAGTCACTTCGATTGTTTTCTTCACATCCCAGCAGGGTTACGGAAATGTGTCCTTCTGGGTCCCAGAAAGTTGTGCCTGGAGGGGTAGCTAGCGTATGCTCATCGTACTTCGGCTGCCTAGGCAACTACATGCAGCTACGGGGGATCCATCCGGATACCCCGGGTTAATGCCGCGCCCGGGTACCAACTTCAGGAACACACCACACGGCTGCGGAAGTGCAAAAAGTGTTCGTTACAACCCCATCGATCGGCAAGGAATGGCATCTTGAGAAGGATGGGATGCCTCTTTCGGTGTGAGATGCTGCCTCTTCCTAAGAGTTGCCTTATCGAGGCGGTGTTTGTCATGGTGCAATACGATTCATAGGATTCTTCAACTGGGGGCAACTTCGTCACCCTGTGGCTGGGCTCAGCAAGACGGGCCTGCAATTCATAAAAAGAGTAGAGAGGACACTGGAGGTTTGATATATCATAGCGCATGGGCACAAAGACGCCTCCTTGCTTTGGTCTTATCTCCAAGCGCTCCTATGCTCAGATGGACAGCTCATTCGATGCTGAGTCACATCCACACGCAACTACTCTGAACTCGGGTCACCACATCCAAGCTTCCTAGATCTAATTCGAGTAGAATGATCGAGCATGGGCTCTACTAATCAAACTTAAGTGAGGTGGATCTCGTGTGGTTTTCTCAGACTCAACAATTCATAGAGATGGGCTGGAAAGAATCTGTAACCGCAATTCGGACACAGGAGGCCGTGGCGTTGCAGAGCCACGATTCTTGAAGTTGAGATGTTTGAGTTAACTACTCATTAGAAGCCCATCTTAACTTCTTAAGAAACACGTCTCTTAGTACCATGCTAGTAAAACCACTTTTATCTAGGCTGTTTTTGACATATATACAAAGGCGTTCTGCCATGTTTGACACAAAGTTTGATCTGAATCCAAGACCTGTATCAACTACAGAAATGCAATTATGTAAACGATGTTGGAGTCTCTTTCAGCATCGCATTGCAACAGACAATCATTGGTTATTTGTTTGCTTACCTATTATGCGCAAGCTAATGTCTCAACTGGTTTGCGCTTGACACCAAGTTGCCTTGACGCCTACTCTGCTGCCTTGAGTCCTTGACATCTGATTTGTTGTGATTCGGAGCTTGTATTATCTTTGATGTTAGTCGTCACGCACGAATCGCAATCATGAAATTTTTCTCTCAGTTCCAAATGGACTCAAATCAAAGAGCTCCCTGGCACCGGGGAGCTCGGAACTGCAAGGCTACTGTGAGTTGCAATGGCAGGACCTACGGGTCATGCAATGCTGCCTGCAGTCAGCAAGTAAGCTGTGCGGCCATTCTCAACGATAGGCTTCAGAATGCAGATACCCCGCTTTCCGGTGTCTAGCTGCATATTGGCTCCATACCTGAACTCTGGTCAGGCTTTGAGGCTGTTTATGAGGCTAGCAACATGAATGCGGCAATGCGTCTTGAATTCTGGAGGTACATGAGCTAAACCTTGCTGGGAATGCTGCCTGTTACTGTGAACAAACGATTGGCTCTCAACTCATACAGCCTTGATTATCCACTACATAAACGATTGATGCAAAAACGGTATAGACAGGCAAGGGTCATCTGCAAATGTGATTCAAGGCAACCAAGCTAACAGCTGAATCAGTTGGTGGATCTGGATCGTAGACAGTGTGCTTGAATCAACGCTAAATAAGCGTCTGGTTGCCTGCTTATTCGTACACTACTTACAGGACCAAGCGACAACCAAGGTCTCACTAGCTGTGACAAACTCGTCGAACCAGCCCGATTCAAATATGGTCTAGTCCTCTGGAGACGCCTTGAGAATCTCCAGGCGATTACAAGCCATTGGGTCTTTAAAGACAACTGTTAGCTGCTATAAACCACAATATCCCATAGGTTTCGGGTGAGGAATCTCATACAAGCCCTCTTGTGCTCGTCACCAAACATGCGTCAAAGCGCTGAGACGGGACTCATTCCGTCATCTTGTTAGAGCTTTGCTTCGTCCGAACGCATAATGGACCTGTGCCGATGGTAAGGCAAGGCAACCAGGCACTAACGAGGCGATGCCATATGATGCGGTTCCATTTCGCTAGATAAGACACCAGCTGCAGGCTACGCAGACTAGCTTTTGTTCTGAAGCCAATTTACAATGATTACTTCTTTTGATGGCTCGGTCGACAGGCAAGCCGAGGCGGGTCAATATTGCGGGATCCATCCCGCGCCTGGTTCTCTAGGTTTGGGCGATTTCAAATCACACATACAATGACACCATTCACCAGGAAAGGGAAATACGATTGGGTAGTTTTCTCGGCACTTGAGTGCATATTGTGTGCTTCGTTGGTTGGGGAAGATTCAAACTCGACGGAAACGCGGGAGTGTCCAGATCCTTGCGTCAACCTTCTTTTGCCTTTTCATCGCAACGCTCGTGTGAGACACTACTGCTCGTTATCTACCTCAAACGCCCAATAACAATGTCTTGAGTGCCTCGAGGCTGAATTAACAGAGAAAGTCTGGTCTATTTCCGTCCCAAGGGTGATTTACTGGATTGTTTATGTGACAGACGTGGAAATGGTCATTTCCCCTATCGCTGACAACTGTATGGAGGCGGAAACCGAACAAACTCGCCTCAACCTCAATCAGCTGCTCTACGGAGAGACTACAAACTGGTTCTGCTCCGGAATCTCACAGCAAGAGCGAGATAACGCGAATCTCGGCCTTATTATATCTCACATTCGCACTTCTAGGTGCAGGCCTTCGGCCTAACAAATGGTGGCATAACGACGGTTACCACGATACCATACCTCGAACCCCTTTTTCGAAGCAGCCTCAATGGTTGTCAGACCCTTGCTGTTTTACCAAATGTGAGGTCCGGTAACAACTTGAGACTAATAGATTGGGCTGGCATGATATTGAAGACCACCAACCAGTTATATCTAGTTAGTTCAAGCTTTAGATACAGCCTATAATTTGTCATTAATGCAATATTTGACGAGCTCACAAAGAACTCTCACAGCCGTATTGTTATCTGTTGACGAGATGACCTGACTTGTTGAATTTAGTAACTTGTTGACGTTCGCTTGTAAGACCTAGTTTGGGGCAGAAGCGGTTGTTTAGTCGATTAGGAACAGAGATCCTGAAGCAAGAAGTAGATCCCTATGAGCTGTGGGCATGATAGCACGAGTTGGGTACGTTCTCCTTCTTTCCAAAACGTCTGGTGGATTCAGGACACGGGTGAAGGATCTCAGGCGGCAGAACGTTGATCTGCTTAACTTTATTTTTACGATCAAATGACAGACGTAACTCGTTTTTCACCTAGAGCTGTATCTAGCTGGCGGCAATTATTTGATTATCTTATCACACTCGTGTATAGAAATCTAGAAACGTGTCTTATTCAAAAGCAAAAGCAGCGTCTTGTAGACAGACTAGCTGAGGGGCATACACAATCAAGATTTAGCACTTCTCAGTCGATTCCCTTTTCCAGTAGGCCCCTACATATTGATACTTTTCATAAGAACTTCATTGGTATTTGACCAAGACTCTTATTGTTGTGCGCAGCATGGTAACTTTTGGCTATATTCTATGTTCATACACAATGAAGAGGATGAATCTTCACGTAGTGCGTTGAGTATCATCTTCTTCCTGTCCCATGACGCCTATTTCATGTCATTTACTTTTCTCCCTCACTTATCATGTGATTATGAAACTGCCCTAAGAGTAACGTACAGGCTCTGGATCCTTGGCCAACAATTCAACCAAATCCCCTCGGCTTGCTTCCATTGAAACACAGGAGGCGGGGTTCGCAACGAAGTCGGGGTTACACGTGTTAGAAGATACAGGCACGAAATCCAGATATTTGAAGTCCACAGCATAGAATCTAGGTCTGATCTGGAAGAATTAGGAGTGGGATCTTCCGTTCAGCATGAATCTCGGTGAGTTGATTGCCAGATCAGGCTTCATCATCAATGTGCTGGACCCGTAGCCTCCGGACAGTTCGATCACGCCATCAACGCACATTGTGCGATTGGTCTTCCCGGGGAATACATCCTAGGTGAGGCTGTCAGCGCATCCTTCCGAGGCACAGTATCTGGTTCGGCTTCGCTTGGGCCTAGGCAGGTGAGTTCATGCATTGTCACCACGCAGCCTGCAGTTAATACGGCCTTTCCCCGCACAAGCCTACCTGACCAATCCAAGAGAGATGATTCCGCTGTATGGGGAATATGTGTACTTATCGACTGCATGCCAGTCGGTGCTCGAAAACCGACGTTCATGCTGATACCAAAGTCCATTGACGTTTGTCATCCGTCAGAGTTATTTCCGCAAAAGGTAGACGGGAGTTGTGTTTGAATAATTCACCAAGAATTTGCTGCTTTTCCCTGCACTGATATCGATCAGCGATATCGGGCGAAGCTTCCTGCTGCTTCTTATGGGCTGCATGTGGATGGATGGCTGCCACTGCGGGCGTCTAAGCTGCTGGTGTAACCCACTATTGCAGACGCAGGGAGGTACTCAACCAATGGACGGCTTGTATTTCTGACAGGGAGGGTAATGTTGAATGTTAGAGACACCGAAACTGACAAGCATGACATTTATCGATAATCGCCTTGAGAATTGAGGATGTAGGGTGAATGCGAGACAGAGGTTCACGAGACAGATGCGTGTGAATGAGATTGAGCTGATCGGTGCTGCAGCAGCCACTCACTACATTATTGGGTATGGCAGGGCGGGGGGAACAGCGTGACAGCCCAACCCACACGATATATCCGCACTAGTTTCCGGCTAGCGATCAGAATCCCGCGATAAATACCCCCGCGTGAGCACTGCGGTGTCGGAATCCACTCGACGACAAGGCGCCGAGCGAGACCCAGCCACTCGAGCGATCCTACGTCTAAGGTGGTGTTAGCCTATTACTCCGTTCCTTCGGGAGGGGGAACTTCCTAGGCAACCATCCCAGTAAGCTGGCCCTCAGCAGTTGACTTGATTATTAGGCGGGCCAGAGATGTGCCACCGCGGATCCGACGTCGTAGCTTGTTCATTTTGCTGCATTTCTCCAATGTAAACAAGTACCCGGCGACTCGTGGTATCGTCAGCAAAGAGGCTGGACCTGCAAGACGGTTAATCATACGGGTATTTCCGGGCGCATGGTGCTGACGTTAGTTGCCTACATTTTCAAGGTCCGGCAAAGCTAGAATGCCTCAGGAGCACTATTTTCGCCTCATGTTTTCCATGTCAGAAGACCATCTGACTTGTCATATCCGGCTATCATCGGTTGCGTCTACAGGACCATTCCAGAAAACCACCGAAGAATTCGTGTCTTTCTCCATAGGTGTTTCGCCGTGGGGGATGTCGCAGTCACCGGCCCGACAGAGCTAAAGTGTGTGTGCTCATCGGTCTCGGATTTTTGGACTCTTGGTTACTCACCGGGGGCCACCACTGATGGATGGTGGTGTGTGGCTCTCAAGTCCCAAAACCTGCGGACCGAGATTGCGGACCAAATCAAGTAAAGGAATTACTTCGTCCCGCCCCTGCCGGCCGGGCGACCGCCTATTGCGTGGGATTAGATGGACCGTCTCTCCGCTGCGCCACCAACGCTGACGAAGAGAATCGCCATTCATAGCAAGCAGTAAAGCGCGGTTTATATCGGTGGTCAAAAAGGTGTGTTTCCTGCAGGCGACTTGGAAGGCCTGTCAGGGGTCCCAAACAAGGTCAGGAGAAACAAGGCTTCATACGCTATTACCGAAAGGCGGGACAGTCACAGGCATCACGAGGGCGCGCGGGCGCTCTGTAGGCTGGCTCTCGACTTATGCAGGCATCCCTCTCTCTCTATCTCCTTCTCTCTAAGGTGTCGAATTGCATCCACTCCAGACCGTGTGGTTGTTTTCCTGGGTGGAAGTGGACTTGAGGCCGACGGTTGGTCTGAAAGCTGGAGCATCAACTCGTCAAGAAGCTTAAGGACTTGAGGAGGCCGACAGGTACTGATGTGGCCTGCTGGGACCACGAGAATAGAATACTTATGAATTCGGTTGAATTATCTAGGATACGCAGAGCGTTCCCTGTCATGCATTGTTATGGGTCACTATACGCCAACTACATCAGACTGTTGCAGTGCGGTGTTGACATTTCGTGCCAAAACTTGTGATATCTCTCTTGCATATCGTTGAATAGTTAGTTCTTCAAAATTGAACAACGAGACACGAGCTCATGGCTGATCATCCTCAGATATATCCAGCCCGAGGCAGCTGTTGGCTTACAGACTTGGACAACGGCGGAGTCCCTCTAAATCTTTCGATTTGAGTCTCGAGGAGAAACCAAGGGCTGTTCTATAGATGCGCGGGTCCTTTGCTGCACCCTGGACAATAGACTGGTTCCACATTCCAGGGTATTCATCCTCACGGCTGCTGGTTCTTCACTAATTGTATTAGAATACAGCATTTTGCTCGTTCGAAGTGTATTCATACTTATCTAACCCTGTAGTAGAGGACAAAATGGGATTCGGTACAGCTTTTGAAGCTATTCTCCAACGTACGCCGGGCTAGGGTAAATTGCTAGGAAGAAGAACAGATCTCTTACTCGCAGGTGTATCGCGAAGTCTGAATGGATAAATGTACGCGTATCCCGGCTCTACTGAGCTTCTGTAGTACCTTGCTACTGGCAGAAGGTCACGTTTCCTCAATAAAGCTGCTTCTTTTTACAACATTGCAATGTCTCCATAGACCATTTCAGGACTCCTTATTGGATCTGCAATCACAAAGGTAGGTACAAACGGGACTGGAAGAGTGAGGAAACGCCTTTTCATGTAGGCTGCGAGAAAATCAAACTTCTGAAATGAGGCGATAAATAGTATATATCTAAAGATAGCTTCATATGTGCAAACAGTATCGATAATCAAACGGGAAATAATGTATGTAACCCTTTGACATGTCTATTGTTGGGGCGCAGGCTGCAGTGAGATGTTAGCAAATAGCAATTGATTCGAATTTGGATTTCCTTGGACCCATGTGGACATTTGCCGACTTACTCTGGTTCCCTGCAGGGCTCGACGTACGAAGAGCTGCGCTGGGACGCTGGCGAAATGATATGATGTGGCTAGTCTTGAAGCCATGGTATGGACAGAACATCGGACATCTGTCAAAGGACGCCAAGAGAAGAATATTCCGGCTCGTTCTCCATTACAGCCGGCCCCGGGTCGGAGATCTCGATGTCAGGTGGTGAGTCGCCAATACCGACCCAGTGCCGGCCGGTTGATGGAGGATACATCGTCGGGTAATACTCGAGTCCACATTCGCTCACACGCCGAGATTACCTCGCAGCAGAGCGAGAGAGGGGAGGGAGATAGCGATGTGATCATTTTCAGATGCGTATCCCAGTATCTTCAACTAGGAGCGGCAATAGCAGCAGGCGCATCTGGAATGATTACGTCGCCATCCTCTTCTCCTACCTCGTTCTGCTGCGAGACAATCTCGCCTACATCCATCTCAAATCGCGCCGGCACGCCGAATTCCTTTGTGGCCCGATCGTATGTCAGCCAGTTCCCATACGAGGCGAGTCGACAACCCAACCAAAGGCACCGCTCGTCGCGCTCTTGGGCCATCGAGGCGACTTCAAAGTACTTCTCGTCGTCGTCGAACTTGGCTGTCGTAAACCAGTCGTCCGGGTAGTACTTATCAACCCACAACAACCCCCGCTGCGCAAAATCTTCAGGCAAAGGACGAGGGGCTTCCTTGTCCTGTCTTGGGAACTCTTCCGATTCGATCTTGTCTACAGACGGGCACTTGGCCATGAGAGAGTTCAACGTATATGAAAGAAGCTTCCATGGAATCTTCCCCTCAATGTACCCCATTGCAGTCGGAAAGTGTGACAGGTGGTGGAGGAAGGAGAGGGTGACGTGTATGTAGGGGCTAACGTTTGGGTCGCCAAAACGGCGGAGGACGACGTTGTGGGTTCGGGAGGCGAAGTCGAGGGCGTCGAGCTGCTTTTGGCTCGCGGCGCAAGTCTCGTTGTCGTCCATCTGCACATCGGCGTCGTCTACACGACCCGTCTTAATGGCTCTCATTACAGAGTTCGACTCGCTGCCGTACTCAAGAATGGCGCATACAAGGGCGATGCCGATGTGGTAGCCGCTATCCAGCCAGCGCTTCGTGTTGCGCGCGATATGGTTGTCCAAGTGACCAACAAATTCGCTCACAGACGGCGCCAACTGGTCCATGTTCTTCCCTGAGAAAAGGATGCCGTGAGCGCGGACGAAGGCGGCGTCAATCTCTTGCAGTCTCGTCGGGGAACCATTCAGGTGCGGGTCGAAGAGCGTCATGATGGACTCGCGTGCTGAGAGGAACGGCACAGGCACGCAAAGTGACTTTGAGTAGTAAAACAGCTGCTGCAGGCCGTTTGGGCGCGCAAGAATCGCAAGATGATGGTACAGCCGACCAGTAGTGGGAGCCTTGTCACTCGCCTTGGAGTACCAGTGGCGGCTCACGGATGTCCAGACCTCGCGATCTTTAAGATCGTCATCTTCTATCGCCATCCTAACCACAAGAGACAAGTTACTAAGAGCCCAAGAAAAGAATCACGTGTTGAATTATGGCGAGATGCCGCATACCTGTAACGTCCAAGATCGCCCAGACACTCAATCCAGGTATCCTCAAAGGTAGGGACGGTTTCATAAAGCAAAGCCATCATGGAATAAGCCAGATATATGAACGCAAGCATATGTTCAAGGGATGCTGGCAGCCAGTGTCGAAGCAGTTCTAAAAAGGAGTGTATTCCATGACGCCACATCCTGGCCGGCATCGCGTACTTGCTTGCCAACCGCCGCAGGGCTGGGCTTGCAGATGGATGCTGTGACGCCAGGAAAAAATCATGATGTTCATGAAGAAGCGTCCGATGTAAAGCGATTAACGCTTGCCATTGTTCGTTATTGAGTTTGGGGTTCGTTTCTTTGTTTGAGCTTTGCGAGTTATCCACCTCGATACACTTGGATTCGACCATGACAAGGCCTGCGTAGATGCCTTTGACTTCGGCGACAAGCTGCTCTTGGCTGATGGGTCGTGTTTCGGGTTCCTTGATCATGACTTCCGTGTTGTCCGGCTCCGAGGACCGGGGCTCAAAGGAGCGGACCGAGGCCGGAGCCCGAGGGGAGTCGGAGGCATCTCCGGGCCGTTTCGCATCGGCACGTCGAGATTGCGAGTTGTCGTCGGTCGGGGTCCACAGCTTGCCCTTCTGCTGCGTAGGCTCCCTTCGGAATTCGTTATCGGTGGAACGGGCAGCATGATGGTTCGACTCCCGCGCGCGGCTCCGCTTTGGGGCGGCCGTCCTCTCGTCTTTGTTGTTTTTATGAGGCGCTTTTGAAGAAGGCGGCGGATTCGGTGTTCGTTGTCTTTCGGGCTCGGGGGTCGGGGTACTGGGGCCGGGGTCGACGCTGGACGGCTTTCCCGATGGGATGGGATCGGATGACGGCGGTTGGTCGGCTCGTGGCGGCGGCGGCGGACGTGGCCGAATCCTGGGAAGAAGATCTCAGCCTCGCGTCTAGCAGGGATATATGTAGCTGGTGTGCTTACGACTTCCAAACCTCGTCTATCTGATCGGAGAGATTTTGCGCGGTCGGGGGCGGATTACTATCTTGCCCAGCGGCGTGGTTGTCTTGGTAATGCTGCTGGACGTCGTCTCGCGACTCTGCTCGTAACTCATCGCCACAGACAGGACATTTGGTCGTCCACGTCTTCCGCCGCCTTTCCTGTTCCCGCGCGCGGAGAAGGTTGGTAAAACCTTTGGTGAGGGCAGTGGCGGGTTCCGGGTGATGACTCATTTCCAGTAGACCTTCGGTTTTGCCTACTTTGATGGTCGAGAAAAGAGGACATGGAGGAAACGAATGTGGAGGTAACGCAATGCCAGATTGGGTTCAAGTCTGAAATCAATCTGTTGATGGCAGCTCCTCGTCGATATCATCCTCACATCCGGTCGATGCTAAGTATATAGGCAGGCTGATGGGGGGGAGAACGCGGCGGAGGGCAGGGTCAACCTCGCTCGAGTCGCTGTTGACACCGACAACCTTGCTGCTGTCGTCCGTCTTCAGGGGGTGGGTGGGGAGAGACGAGGTTGGCATGCACAGAGCCCCAGCCAGACCGACATGGCAATTGCGAACCATGGTTGCCTTATGGTCCGCGCACTGCCGTGCGGCTCTTCCGACGGGGGGTCCTTCCAATCCCCCCGCCAAAATGTCTTTTTTTTTCTTCCTCTTCTCTTTCAAGAAATCTAGGTTGTCCAGGAGTACAAAAGCTTCTCCTGTTCCGTCTGCAACGCCTCAGATTTCCTGCTTATTCGTGCTCTTTCTCTCTCGCTATCTTTTATATTTTATGCAACTCGCATGCGCATGGAAAACACTCGGCGGATATCGTCCGTCGACGTTGGTTGTCTGGATTCAAACCACTCGATCAATTGTTGCCCTCTCTGCCCTGACTGAGGCTCGGGCTTAGGGTTATCTGCGGCGCGGCGGCCTTGTGCGAGGTCTTGAAAAGTGCCGTACGTTGCACTTTTGACGCAACCTGGTCCTGGACAAATGTCGCATTTCCGAATCTGTTGCTCTTCAATTATTAGTTTTCATCCCGTGCTCGTGACGGAATCATTCGTGCCCAATGCAAGATGCAAGTGCATTTTCGTGTCGCAGCTCTCACGCATGCCAGCCCCGACAAGGCTTCCCAATAATAGTTCTGGTTTCCGGTGTGATTGAAATTTAATGTCTCAGAGCCCAAGCCTGCTCTATTTCCGCATCAATCATGTCCCCATCTGCGGCTCTGAAGTCAGACGACAGCGCCATTCCTTGCTCCTATAGTCAAGATGAACGGCATTCCATCTCTGGGGGGATGGTGGATGACTGACTGACTCTTCCTCTCAAGTCAGCGTCGACAACCTGGAGAGACGGCTTCCATATGCGTCAGCCTGCTATCCTAGGGAATCCTGAGCAGCCTCCCTCCCATCCTCCCTATCCTTCCTAATGCAAAGGATGGTTTGATTTGCATCCTTGGACAAGATGCGCACATTCGCTCCGCCTGACTCCCTTCGTGCTTCTTACACCAGCACCGCACCGAGCTCTCATAACAGGTTCTAGTTAGCGCACCGCACCGCATCAGCGCCAGACCCGCCACCACCTCCCAACGTCACCACCATTAACACCCGAAATCCCTATCAACGCCCTAGAGCCGACAACCTCTGGCCCTTTGCACTAGGCGACGACGGACTGCAGCTTTGCCATGCCCTTAAAATTTTGCAACAGGCAGCATACATATCGACCTCGATCTCGCCCCATCCAGCCCTGGCCTAGCCACCGACACAGCCACAGCAACCAAGGGGCAAATCTCACATATCACGGACTTGCCGATGCGACTGCATCGTGAGCGATGAACTATTGGAGAGCTGACATATCGTAGGCCTCCAACCACAGACATTATCGAGATCCCCGAAATGCTCTCCCGCAGATTATTCAGCTTGAGGCGACGTGTATGCATACGAATGGGGCTCAGCTGAGGAAGAATCGCCTAGCCAGAACTACACGACGACTGAGAACAGAGCTGAAAGCTTTCGACGACCACCAGTGTCCGAGGTGGTCAACTACCAGCAGTCGATCCGTTCCGCAGACGAAGTGTTCATCTGAGTATGGCCCTTTGTGTCTCTAGCCTCTGTCCTCGGACTCAACCCACCCAACGCCTATCTTCGGTTCCCTTGCCTCTCCAACGCCTTGTTCTAACTTCCATTCGGCCCGCCGACACTGTCTCACGCTGAGACTGTCGCTCCTCCGCAAATAAGAGGGGGGGGGCAGAACTCCCACTTACAAGGAGTCACCGTCACCTTGTATGGCTTCGGGATGTTGCCTCCGAGCTCCAGCTGGGCGGTGGGGCGCGTGGCGAGAAGTAGGCAACAAGGACATGGGGAATTGTTTGGGCCATCAGACCAGTGTCCGGGTCTGCAGATTGGCCATGCCGACGATGCTCAGCGGCAAAAACGCGACGCCTTTTGAAGGAGGAGGACAGATGCCGAAATCAACAGGCAGCAGCGGTTTGTGGGGTGTCACATGAGGCCGTCATTGATTCACCGAGGATTCAGATTGACGACCTCCCGTGGTCACGAGTGCGGTCGTTCAAGCGACGTGACTGGCAAGCATATCCTGAACCTCTGGCAGGCGCCTGTCCATCGTGAGAAGCTTGTACCACACGCGGTAGAAATTCACAAACGACCACAGGCAACACCCCACCTGGCAGCCAAGGCTGTGCCGCCTATTCTCGAAGCGTGTGGACAGTGGCTTTAGGAATGGGCCTGAGGCAAGTGTCATATAAGCATGGGGGGTGATGACCCTGTGCTAGCAGCCGATGTCGTCGGTGGAAGACGCAGGTCTCTCGGTCTTGGTCGTGCGACGAACTCATGTTTTTCGTTGCACCTGTGGGTTTTGTTAAACTTTACCTGTGATCTTTATGGAACCTCTCGCGACTTACGTCCTCGAGACAGAAGATGCATACGTTCCTAGAGTGACAAGGAAGTCCTGTACAGTTTGCTTGCCTTTATCACGAGACGGATGCTTCTTCCGAGTTCGTTGTTCAACAGCAAACGTAGACTACGAACCGGCATAACCTTGCTCAGCCTTTTAGTGCTGAGAGGTTGAAACTCATGGCCCGGGGGGATTTGACGTCCCAATGGGACACCAAGGAAGCCCCTCAACTCCGAGTCTCTGGATCCGGGAGCCTGCGACCCATCAACGTGGACAGACCGCGTTTCGACATTGCGGCCGCTCGAGTTCCGAACTCAGAATGATTAGCTCGGAGCGTGTTGGGCCATCAACTTTACAAGACCGAAGCTCGGAGTTCTTCGTTTTCCGATCTCGCTTGACATCACTGCATCGTGAGCTGGGCAAAATCCCACGGTAGGCTCTTTTCGGTGACTGATGTTCACCGAGCAAAGCTTAAAGTTACGAGCTATAACGCCAGTCGTTTGTTAACGGGCCTGTTTACAGCGCCTCTAGCTTGAACAACAACACCACCAGCTCACGATGATGTAGCGCATTACAGTGTATCAATGATCGAAACTGCAGAATATCGGTCCCACAATTAGCCGGTGAGGCAACCAACTTAACCGACCAGGCAAACCATTACGACCATTGACCAATAATTCATACGACAGGAACCACACAACGCTGACGTATCTTCGTCACCCCGCCACCGCCTGGTCCATGAATCCGATATAAGAAGCAGCCTCTCTCAGTCATCCTTATCTCTCTGTCGACCTTGTGGGTCTCCAAGCAACCGAAACTGCCCATCGACACCCGTTCGAGGGGGGCGTCGGAGAGAACCGAGACATGCGGGATGGGCTTTCCATCCCTCGTCTGCAGGGGTATCGAAACTGGAGAGCCCCCCCCCTTATAGCTAGCCCGCAAGCATCTTGCTGCTGCATTCGGCCGACCTTTCGAAGGCTGCCTGGCCATGGCAACAATCGACCTTGGGGGATTCCAGACGCCGAGCGGCAGTGATGGGCCGCCAAATTCCTCAAAGGAATCCGTCCTTCTTCGCCGCCCTTCTGCGGCCTTCCGGCAACTCCGCTACATCAAATTCCCGGGAAGGCATCCGGGGGCGTGGCGCCCGTCCGCGACACGTGCGAGGCAGAAATACTTCGTATTCGCTTGGGACCATAATGGTAATGGCGACCGACACCCAAGAAGCAACCACAAGTTCGGTCACTGAAGCGGGCTCTCAGCCACTGTCACCGCTTTCGGCCGGCATGGCAGGGTACTGTTTGTTCAAAACGTATTGCGGGCCAGGCAGCAGCATCCCCCCCCCTGAAGAGGATACACCGACCGCCGTTCTCCTTGCATTCTTCTCCTGTTTCCAAAAGGGCCCCTGGGTGGAGGTGTCTCGTCTTGCTTGACGATCCATCGAAGCGCCTGGTCGCCTGGGACACTTTGCGCGAGGCGTTCCATTGGCAGAAACATGCTGGAACAACTCCGGTTACCGAGTTGGCTCTGTTGAAATTACAATAATGTAACCTCTCGTCGCCTTGCTCCTGGTCGGTTTCGCTTTCTTTTCTGATTGGGTAGGCAGCTTTGCTTGCAGGTTTGCCCGTTTTCTGTCAAATCCTTCGAGTGAAGGGCGACATGCAGGCATTTCTCAATCACCTTCCCCTTGCTACCCGCCCAGAGAAGTAGGCATCTTCCCATTCATCCTTCAGCAGTCAATCGCCGTTTGCTCTTGTTCCTCTGCCGAGCCTCATTTGCTTAGAAAGGCACGCCAAAGTTGGGGGCCAAAGGAGGTTGGTCCTTTGAATACCCCTGAATGTGGCTGTCCAAGGTGCCTAGATTGCGGGCGCCCTAGCTTGTTGCTACCACCAGCCTTATGGCGCCAACTAGCATCTCGTTCTCTCTCTCTCATCAATTTACTGGATTGCGGTCAAGCTTGTCTCCGGTCTCTCCTTCGACGCAAACGCTCCATTGGCTTCGGGGCCCACGAGTTGGTCTTCGTATATGAAATGGGGCTTCGATGCACATCAGGCGTCAACGGGGAGTTACAGACGATGCCTCATGTTTAGATTTGACCTCACTGTTGAAGCGGGCAGTGAGCAGACCGGTCTCAAAGCTTCCAATAGCATCGTGCAACGACGGCGAGCGTTTGCATGCGTAAGCATTGCAACTAATTACAACAAGATCGCGCCCCACGCCATGTCCGTCTCGGAAATCCATCGGACTGGAATCAAGCCCCGGCCAGAGATTCGCGCACTACGTTCTCGCCATGCCTGTCGAGCGATTCCAGCGTCCCCATGATTGGTGCCGAGCGTCTATTCTTGCTCACTGACTGCGCAGGTCTCGGCACAAAGTGTCCAATTCGGCTCGGGCCTTGGTGTCCCGGTCTGCCTTCGTCGCACACGACTTCACCGGCCGAGTAGTACTACCACACAGCCAGCGCCTGGTCGCGTGTACTCCTCATTGATCTTCGAGCAGATCAATCTTTGGCCTTTGCCATATGATAAAGGTCGGGAACCCACGACGAATCAAGGTTATTAACAGCCAAATTTCGGTGTCTCTCGTCGTCCAGCTGCGACATCCATCTGCGTTGGCGCTTCAAAATTTCCAATCTGCCAACTTTCCCAAAGCGCCACTGAAGACACACGACACATACCCTTGACACGAAGTCGGATGGCAAGTCTTTCTTTGTTAGGAGTCCTCAAGACCCGTAGCCGGGCCGCATGCCTCGTTTCAGCCTCTGCCGTCTATTCTCCAGTCAGGCTTCATTTCGTTCCCGCGCTGTCAGCCTGTTCCCGCCTGCTTTGGTTGCCTCTATTTCCTTGGACGTGACGAACTCGTTGGGTCCCCCTCCGACCGTGGACGAGGCTCTCGTTCGGCTTCGTGGCATACTGCCGTTTGAACATGCTTCGTCAATAACAACAGTCATCTGGTCACGGGTCACGAAGCGTGACTGGGGCTGCATAGTAGGGCTGCCAGTTATGTGGACAGAGTATGACACGTACACACCTGCCCAACCGTAGGAGCTAACAGCTCTATCTAATATCTATGTAATCGACATTCCTTTGAGGCACCAAGACCCATTCGATCCGCAGCGTGAGACGATCTAGTCGAATCATCACCAGCCGTCTACCAGCTTCTTGCAGACGTCGCTCTCGCCCTAGAATCGCCGGATGCTTCCCCCGCCAATGGCCATTAACATGGGGCTTTCTGGCGTGCTGTTCTGGGATAGGTTCATTAATCTGCGGGCTGCTGCACACTTGAACCCCTCTTGGGGCTCAACACACGCGACCGTCTCCATGGAGACCATTGGGCTGACATGTCATATCCACCTCAGTATCTTTGGGCAGCCTGTCCAGAGCCCGTTAACGGTCGACTTTCGTAGGTCCTTCAATATCTTCTGAGTGGACTTAGGCATTTCTAATGTACCCTTTGAAACTTCAACGGTCGATTCTGCGGCACTTGGAATGGGCTCGTAGTAGCACCGGCATTGCGAAATCGCCGCATAGACCTACAAGGTGAGAACTCATCTCGTACATGATTCGAGAGTCACGAAAAGGGGTATATGCGGACTAACCAACTGGAAAGCCCCTCCCCCCTCAACACCTGGAGAATCCTTCCATGCCGTCACGACATCTTGGTTGGCTGGAGTCCGGAGTGAGACTATTTACACAGTAATTACGATCGGCACCAAGGTGTGAATTTCGTATCCAGCTGCCTCAAACTCAAACATCGCTAAATAACGTTGAGCATTGCTTACTCTAGGCTGATACCAGATATATGAGCTTGTATCACGGTTCTCACCAGCGGACTCGGACGACCACGGCCTTCCCGGTCAGCATCCCACCACACGGTCATGCACGCACGGCATTGTACAGCGGGTGTCATTTCACAACATGAACCTCGAAGTGCTTGCTTTGCATGGGCGGAGTCCCACCGCCAAAGACGTCTGCTCGATCGGCATGTGGAACTTTTTTCGAGTCGTTCAGTCGCACGAAACTCGGAACGGTTCAGCTCGTCATACGAACCGAAGCTCTCGCTGAAGAGCACTCACCGGATCTCCCAGCCGGGCTGGGGATCTGAGACTTTGGTCCAGGAAGAAGACTCGGAAAAAGTTCCGGATTCCAACGGGCTAGGGGTGCGTGGGACTTATTCAGGCTTTGGAACAACTTGCCTTTGCGGCACACCGTACATTCGGAACAAGAACCAAGACTGAGGCACCAAAATTAGCGGGTGCCTTGCCTTTGGCGCATTTCGGGGTTTTCTCCGGCCATCTGCGGAACTCGGCCAACCCGAAATCTTTCTCGTCGGGTGACAGGACTGACATGTGTCATTGAGCGGCGATGTCGAAACCGCTTCACGCCAAAACACGGGTGGATCGCCTAGCGGCTGGAGCGGTGTGTGCTGAGCACCATTGGGTTACCGTTCAGTGCGAGCGCAAGTGACTCCGCTCGAGACTTAGTTTAGTCTCTCTCGGCTTAGAGTCTAGGGCAATACCCGCCTAAGGAGCTGTTTTGCATCTGGTCCTTGGGCTGTCATACATGTGCATCCTCGCCGCTTAGCGGGCGCGCTAGGAGTAGCGGGGGAGGGGGGGCCATCGAATCCTTCTCTGAAACAAGCGTGATGGCCCTCGTGCCAGAGCAGGTTCATGTAGTTGATATGTTTGGTAATGAGAATTGGGTCTCTTTGTGCGTTTCTTCGTTTACCGGCTAAGTGGAGACGCCAAGTTCTGTGCCATGATATCTCCTAAGCTGAAGCCTCACTCTTGGGGGTTCATTCCTACTTGCACATGCGTGTCTGGCGAGGTGTTGTTACGGCCACCTAACACAGTAAACTCATTCCGAGTAACATGGACGCCATCCACCTCCCATGTCAACTCCAGAAACCCCACGCCAATGCGTAGGAACTGTTCTTTATCCGTACTGCCTGTTCAACCCCACTCCAGATTCTGCAGGATGTCGCTAGGCAGCCAATGCTCCGCATCGTCGAACAGGGTTCTCGCCGGAGGCACAGTGGTGTTTGCTACGGATACGAAGCGGGGGAGGAGTACGTCAGCTGTTTGCCTTGCGAGGGGTAACTCTGGAAAAGGAAAAGGTATCGACATAAGTGCATGGCCGATTGACCGCAATGTTCCAATACCGAATAGGGGTTGGTGTTCGGTGTAGACTTGTTCAAAATCTTCTCGAAGCCTGATACTGGGAGTAAGACAGTACATGAGTCGACCTTGGCTGATAGGGGAATCGTGTCATGTGAACTTACGATCAAGGCGAGGATGGCTTCCTTCGGGATGATTCAACCGCGTGTGAAAGATGCTCCTGTGCCGCAATCAGATCTGGGGGTGCGGCTGACAACTTCACTGAAATCACAACATTTCGTATGGAGAAACGTGTCGACTGAATAGAATCCAGGCGATTGTTGAGGTACTAGTTGACTCAATGTCCAAATGGCTTGGGTTTCGTTAGATCAAACGGCGAAACATTGCAAATCCAATTGAGACTTGAGGTCAACTTCGGTTGGGACTTCAAATCAGTGACCAAATGACTCTGGACTAGTTTCTTGCCTTCTTGTGCTGAACAGAACTGTAACTCTGAAATTGTATTTTAATATGCTGAAAATGCAATCTATTATATTAGTGATTGTCGAATCTCAACTGCAGAACAAGCTTCATGCTAGAAAGCATCTACTAGATACTCACCATCGAGTGTTACTCACTCTCAAGGTTTCTCTGTGCAGCGTCTTTTCTATCGTTGTTTGCTCTTCTCTTGAACTCGATTTACTAACTCAGTTTTCTTCTCTTCCTTGTTGAAAGCATAGGTAGATACAGAGCTGTCGTTCGATTAACAATCCTCATGCTCAGTATTGGCCAGTCTCCGCAAGCTTGAACGCAGCAGCTTCTGCATTTTAGGCAGCCATTCACGACGTAACATAACTTTGCGGGCTTACTCTTGTATCTCTGAGCTTCCATGCTATTCTTTCTTGACTTATGGATGATTTGGCGCCGTGTTTTGTGACTCATGGGGTTCTGCAGACTAAACTACTCGTCCGGCAGTGTCGGAAGTCAGCTTGTCAGCCCATGCCCCGTGACTGCAATTGCCATGCATTCGGCGCTTACTCACACCACCCCGGTGAGTTACCGGGTGCCTGGTACTCGGGCTCGATGCGGCTGAGGCATGACAGTTCAACCCAATACTGTAGACCGCTCCCGCAAATTTTCATATTGAGTGAGGCCTTGATAGATCTGATGACGAATTTGTCTGCCCTGTTTTCTGCGTTTCTGTCCTCGGAAGTTTTTCGCTTCCCGACCTCGTATCCAATTGGTTTGTCGGGCAGTGGCGCAGCATCGCCACACGGTGACTCCGAGCTCGTTGCAGAATGTCGAAGAGACTGATTAAGAAATTCTTATGTTGGCGAATTGCTGCTCTGTGGCAACAACTTGGCGAGCACCCGGTTGGGCCTTCATACGAGGCCCTGGCTTTAAGTCGTGCAGAGCAAGATTCTTGCTAACGAAGCCCAATTTGTCAACTAATGACACCACAATTCAGGGATACCAACGAGTGTTGACTTTTCCAGAAAACGACATCAATATCGATGATTGGAGGTAAATGATAGCTTCTCAAGCCCAGGTGGCAATATTGACGTGGACTACAGCATCCAGCTGCCTGTCCATTTCACACTCAGCTCAGGCCACAACCCAATGGAAGCCGTGAGCCAGCTTTCTTTCTTTTGCCAAGCCGCACCATGATACGCGGCTGATGGATACATCCCTCACGAGGTCAGAAAGGGGAAGACCTTCGCTGGCTTGAAATTCAAGGCAACTGTTATTGGCATCGATGGTGTTATGGCCCCGGCTTTGGGTCCATTTCGTGCCAACCACTCACATATTCACATGCAAATATTACGATGACCACTACTACGCGTTTGAGGCTTAGAGGTTTTCGGTGGAGTGACTGCCTAAATGAAGCAGCTTGCCTAACAAGATCTCCAAGAGGCGGTCAGTTCGAGGGGCACTTTTGATAGGACCTATGCGGGTTGAGCTAGGCCTTCCAGAGTCTCGCTGGCTGCTTCCGGGCGTCGTACGCCACTCGGCGATAATTCGATACTGGAAGTTGGGAATAGCTAAAGGTGCCATGTCATTATCGCATGCACATTGGGCCTCTCAGCATCAAGTTTCATGCTGTAAGCTAAGCCCCTCGCGGTTGCCTTTTTATGTTTTTTACCTGTAAGAGATGTTTCCATTCGTTCATGCCCTAGGCAACTAATCGTTCAGGTGACTCAGATCAGCCAGGCCTGTGTGATGAGAAGTCACCGAGCTTTACCTCAGGAGGCAAGCCACGTCTGTCCGCTCGCTGACGGCGGTGGTTGTGTGTATGGGTACTAGGACATGGAACTCGGACCGAGAACTAACTATTTGGTTGTTACAACACCACTGCCGTACCAGGCATACGCCTCCAGGCTGATCCACGCACCATTGGTAACAAGTTGATCGTGATCATGTCAGGCAACTGCTACTAGCAAATCTGACATCATTCAAAGCGCAGATGGATTTCCGGTAAGCTTGAGAAGTCGGTGTGTCTTGCTGTGAACCCACTTGTACCAACCGGGCTTCAGGCAGCATCTTTCGTTATGGAGGCAAGTGACTCGCCGTCTTCAATGGCCATGACCAAGCGAGGCGACTTCAAGGCGTGTTATTCACGGCCACTGGAATCGAGACGCGGACTTGGCCTGAGATGTTCGGTGATGCATTCCAACGGTCTGGGTTTACCCGAGCTTAACACGGGACATCTTTAGGCTGAGTATTGTTATGTTTTAGGCGCAGCTGATTGTTTCCCAACCATACTGGTAGGGAAGCCTCACGAGTCGATATTATGCGGCCATGGAGACGTGGCTGGCTAAAATTACCCGCCTTGATGGAGGCTTTCATGTCGTTTCTGTCCCATCCAATCAAAGCTATCTCCGTTAACGAGGCGGCTCGAAGCCAAGGTTCAAACAAAGCCAGTCACGTCGGTATTGGCTAAGTAGCATTGATAGTTTCTGTAGCCTGCCCAAAGACCAATAGTCCTGCACGTCGTAATCTCGGTCGCCCTTTGAGAGACCTATTACTTACTTTCTGGGGTTTAGCGTTTTGAAACATTGTAAGCATACTTCCATCTCAGATTGAGTCGCTGATCATCCCGGTCTGACCCTCACGGCGTAAACAACTCTTGATCTTGTATGCAAGAACCTAAGCTACCCAGCCTGGTAGAAATGCTTGGCTACGGTTGATTCTCCCCTGTGGCATAAGTCGGTTACTTTCGGCAATAAAACTGCTGCACTGGAACTTCTGTTGGCCAAGCCAGCGAATCAGCAGCATCCAAGACAAGCCCCCTTAACGGCAGAGATGTAGATTGTTGTCCATTGGTCACCGAACGTTTCTTTTTCCCAAGAATCAGTTCATCGCCCACCTGAAGCTCAGAGGCGAGTCTCCGACGCCCTCTAGGCTCTCCATCAGTGAAGAACCTGTCTAACGCATCTGGTTTATGACGTCCTTTATTCCACTGTTCTTGTGGCATTGGAATGACCGCACAGTCACCGCGATTTTGCAACCGATTAATATCTGACCTCGTCTTGCTCATTATTAGGGCTTCCACAGGGGTAAGAAGATCCCAGAGAATGCCCTAACGGGATTGTTCCACCCTGTACTCCCTTCAGACAATGTGACCTGACAATCCTCCAGAGTGCCCCTGCATTTGGTTCTTGGATCTGAAATTGGCATTCAACAATTGTCTGCCTTGCGGTGTCTGGGTCTGCCTGGACACGGCTACCAACTTCTCATCATACAGCCTTATTTCAGGCAACGCAATATCAATGATGGTGCACATCGATTGATGGCTCTCAACAATATTGTCGATTGTCAATCTCTCAATGTGCTGACCTAGTAAGGCAGCCATCTGCCTGGCACAAGTTATATTGGCGTTGCGTCAAATTCTTTAGGCAGGACCACAATGTCGTTTCTTTTTGTCAGTCCCTATGCTTCACTTACCACCGCATCCATGGTCGCGGATGACGACTGTGCAATTTTCAATAGCAAGAAAAGGCATGGGGGTCCTTATCACATGATGGACCCCTGCGCTGTGTAACGATAACCCCGTCGTCGGTGGTCATGTCGATCATGCGGTTGGGGTTGCCCAGGTCATGAAAGAGAGCTGCTTTGTATTGGCATGGAGTCGGCAATGATCCAGCCGGTGGTTGCATGCCTCCAATAATCAATCACTGATCAACTTTTCAACTGATACTCAATGAGATGAAGAGCATTGCTTAGTTACTGTTGTCTACCATAATAGTCTCTTCAACAGTGCAAGTGCCTCCGTGATTGTGGCGGTTAGTTAACTGTTTGTGTCAGTGTTTGAAGCGAGCCAATGGGTGCACCTAGTTTCGAGAACGTTATCATGGACGTCCCATCAGGTTTCCTTGACAAGGTCAACGACCTCAAGTCTTACGAGACGAGATAATGTATTGGGCCGCCATATTTCTTGTCTGGGGAAAGATGACGCTCTGCCCTGCCCTCTTGCCTGCTTTCGAGCTATTATTAGCTATTTAATCTGCAGTCAGCCTGCAGAGCCACGCTCCTTGGATGTTGTTGAGACTGGTATGCGGCCCTGCGGAAGGACGATTGCAGATCCAGGGCCAATCGAAGCAGTGACCATGGCTATGAGGCCGGCCAGCATTACTTCATTCCCGTCTGGCTCCCGGGCAATCTGATGCGCCTACCGGAACGGCGGAATCCATCCGAATTCCTCGTATTTTGACGGTTGCACAGGGACGCGTGTAGCCCCTATGGCTTTTCTCTCTCCTTTTTTTTCTTTCTTTTTACCATGAATGGTCTCTTTACCGGCGTTGGGTTTCTCGTTGCTGTTTCATTCGCAGCATTTTCCATTGACAGCTGAATGTTTTGCCCTCAGGACCAGGAGATCACGGCAACGAAAAGCCATTGAACGACAAGCTGATCTGCTCACAGAATATGGCACAAATTCTCAAGCCCAAGATCCGGTTCATGGTACCTTGCAGATCGGTAAAGCACTTCCTCCGACCTCGTGATCAGGGGGGGGGGGGGGGGGNTGCAGCTCACGAAGTGACGGGAATGCTGTGGTCCAGTGAAAGCCTCTTTTCGTCTCATCTCAGATGAGGTGGAATTCATACTTGGTTGCCTGGAATTCAGTGTGACGACACGTACTATGTCCGACGCCCCTGTCGCGGGATAACGCAGATGCGTCCCGAAACATGGATGTGCCACGCACGCCGCGGCCCTTGACCGCCGGCCGGCTTCAGCATGCTCACGACCATCATAGGCAGTTTTTCCGTCCGGGACGTAAAAAAAGGTTTGCCATATCATCAAGCCACCCGAGTGGCTCGGATTGCCAGGCAGAGGTCTACGAGCACGACATGTCTTGGTATGACGCAAATCTCCAAGTCCGTGTAGTCTGGGTTGTGTCGGGTCACCCTCCAACACTCCTATGTTTACGTGGCATTCTGCAACAGAACAGGGCCGTCTTCACTTGTCCTATCATAGTGGTCCTGCGGCCAAAAAGGTTCCCTCGGTGTATGTTGAGGTCGCACAACCTTTTGACCGTCAGTTTCACAACCCTATCGATAGTTTCCTCTTACACCATGTTCTAGAAGTCGAGTCTTACGGTTAAATCCCATTGGGTCCGTACCTACGAATCGACATAGTGCACACGCTACCGCCCTCTTTTTCTTTCGGGTATGAACAACGCTGTCAATAGAACGGAGCGCCGGTGGGCCTTCGCCACGACGCTTGGGTACGCTTCTACACGTCAAACATTCTTCTACATGCAGAACAGCCCGACAACGTCGCCCCAGTGGCTGAAGCAGATAGATGGATCGTTCCGCCGCTTCGATATGTTGCTTCGTTGATTCTTGCTTCACTTTTATTCTCGCCTCGCCGGTTGCCTGCCTTTTGGGTGGACCAGATGCTCCAAGACACACGACATCAGGCTTCCATGAAAGACCACGATTCATCGTGGCATTCTCCGATTTGACCGGTTCAACTTCCATTCTACCACTCAGAGCATTCTTGTCATCTTGAACGTAATGATCGGCTGTTCAGTAAAACGGGGCGAAGAGACTTCCTTCAGACTGCTTCGACATCTGTAGGTATGCCTAACAATGAGACAGGTCACAAATCCGATCGCGTGATAATCTTTACGTCTCTTTCATTATTGCTTTTACCGACTGATCAAAATTTGCTGAGCCACCAGCATGCTGACGACGTATTATCCTAGCTAACGGCTGTGGGAGCTCCATCCAAGATGGATGGAAGAAGATGACCCCTCTTCGGCACTGATGTCCTATAGTTGCCTAGTGAGCAACTATTCGATGCAAGTTAGAACCATGCACGGCCACTAAGGCAGTCCAAAGCATCGCCAATCCCATGAGGATTAGGAAGGCTGACTAGCGGTCCCGAAGGGTAGTGTCGTAAATGGGACCACGCGGGAGTATCCTTGCGGATCGCCGGATATGCAACTTCACAAGGACCACCCCCGAGGTTAGCCACGGGAGCACCGGATCATACCGGCAATCTGACCGGTCCTTCCTTGGATTGCCCGCTCCGACAGGCGCTTGGAGCAACGGTCCCTGGTAAGGGCGACATGTCACCTCGTGCCGCTACAACGTATCGACGGGGCCACAAGCTGCGACAGGCGCGAAGGGGTGGAAGCCACAAGACAACAAAGGCATCTACAGCCTGCTGCCCGGTGCATGCCTGCCGAGGCTCCCGGCGATCGGCGGTTCATGTTGCCGTCTCATCTCGGGGAGGAGCGAGGCGATTTCAGGCTGTGGAAATATGCCTCGAGGCAACCGCGTTTTCCTCGTTGTGCATCCGGCTAGTGGACGTTGTCTTGACAGAATTCATCCAGCGTGGAGAGGCTCTACTCCCGAGCGGAAGTGGAAGAAGGCAAGTGGAAGAAGGCATCTACATTCCCCGCACCTGCTTGGGCGCCATCGCTTCTCTCAGAGTGTTCCCAGGCGGCTATCTAGATGAATCGGTACCACCGAAACACGGATCCCGAACGATACACATGCGAGAACTTCGTAATCTACGTCGGACGAAAGGTGACACGACAGTGCTCCCTCAGCGGTACAGGAAATGTAACATGATGCACCAGAAACTGGGGGCTCCTCAGTCGTACACATATTGTTCGACGCCAGGGCTTGGAAGGCTTTTTGTTGACGGTGCTTTGGATAGCCAGAATCTGAAACCAGATGAACAAGGCATAATCACTTTGTGTCTCGAGGGGGGGCTACGGACCCAATCGCCTAGTTACACTTTGCCTCACGTTGCGTGACCTTCATGATAACCGAAAGCATGCTTGTATAGCTGCATAGCAGCGGCTGTGGTCCACGATACGTAATCAAAATAGGCTGATTAGAATCAGTACGCCATGAATGGACTTTCTAATGGTTTTAAATCCGGTTCGGTCGTCGTCTGGGGAGGTACAGAGGAAAGGCAACCGCATAAATGAATCCATAGAGTGAGCAATGCATCAATGAGGTGGTCTCTCCCGTCTCATAAGAATCAATGTCATGACGCGGTGGTCAGTACGAACGACGGAACGTTGTTCCCTGCTATCTCATGTAATGTTTCACCCGATAAGGCGTCGGTAAGGGTCCAGAAAACAGCTTTTTTCTTTCCATAATAGCTAGCATCGGACCAAATGGCGGTGTAGAAGTCTGGCACAGGTCAAATGACCAGCATCGAATGCATGCGCACTCGGTGGCTTCATCGTTCCTCTCGACCAAGCATTCCCCATATCAACCGATTCTGGTCTCTTGGTCTCCTTTGGAGTTCTCTTAGGTGATGGACTTCGGCTTCCTCGAGTAGTTCTTGGTACGGACGGACAGCCGTCAACAGAGTTGGCTTTGGGAAGCCCACAGGGTAGATTCTTCACCGCAAGTTTGAGCCAAGGCCCAAACCACATCAAACCCCGCCAGTTCGAGCTAACATGGCTCTTGGTCAAAGTCCCTGACTTAAATGCCCCTGACCTGCAGCAATCACCATCTGGCGGGGGACCTAGGCTTCTGTCAAGCGCCTAGCGTCGACACCGCCAACACAAACCTTGAACCGCCATATGCCCGAAGCAGTCGCAAACTTGGATACCCTGGGACACCCTGGGATCAGGCGCCCAATTCCGAGGCCAGACGGGCGCCGGGCTTTTGTGGGGGCTCTGTCTGCAACGCCAACGCATTTCCAGCCTGCTTTTTTTCCGTTCACATACCGCCCTGTTAACTAGGGGGTGACGTCGAAGCTATGTCGAACAATGGTCTAGCGGGCTACTGCATTGTGTAAGGCGCCCGATTCCAAGTTTGGGTAATGCCATGGGATCAAGGCGAACTCGCTACCGAAATACCGTCACCCTGCTGCTTCTGTTGGCTGGTCTGGGGTCGAGGTGCAGACATACGCCCGTCGTGGCAGGCAACGGCGAGGCAAAAACCTCGGTCCACCGTAGATGTGCATATATCAGGCAACCCCAAAGGTATACATGCCTTATTGATAAGATTTTCGGTGGTCCCAAATACCAAACTGGGCCTGTTTGCTGAGGTAGGGCTGGGGCCGGCAAGGTATTGCTGAGGTGCTGGTCTGCCTTGCGAGAAACGCCTTACTTATCTCTGTGCTTGTTGGTCCGAGTTTGCCCCTCGTATCAGAGGCACAGTATCCTGCTGGTCATGGTCAGGTTTCTCCGGAGGATCGAGGGGTTCTTTCCTTGCCAGGTGTTTAGTGACATGAGACGTCTAGACGGAGGCTAGTGGCTGGGCGGCAACGTTGAGCCACATATGTGTGGAGTCCTTGGTGAGGTCTTTGTGATAACTGATCAGGTGAAGTTGAAAACTCCACGTGGGAGTTCAGATGAACGAATCTGGCATCAGTGGTTGGGCCTGCTTCGTCTCATGTTTGACGGCGAGATGATGAACACCGTCAGAGTTAATCACTTGCGTATGAATTTGGGGTTTGTCTTTCACAGGTTACAACCCAAATAAGCTTGTACTTATTCCAGGTGGAACATTAGGATACGTCATATTTGTGTTTTTGTACTTGGACTGACTGACTGACTATTGACTCCAATCCGTAGTACCAACGAGACAGAAGATTTGAGCGAGTCCTTGCTCTCACTGAGCTCTAGCGTGTATCACTTCACCAACATTGCAGGAAAAAGAAATCGGCATCTATCAAGTCGACGAGAGCAGGTGCTACGGCACTTGTGATGGCCCTATCCATCAGTTTCCCTCGGACCTCCGGCGACAGTCATGCGACTGGAAACGGTCACAACGCCAAAACTACACAGAAGTTATTGACTCTGCTTGTTTTCAAGGTTGATCAAGCAAGCAACATCGCCAAGGGCGTCTCTATCTTCCTTCCACTGCACATTATCCTGCCGACATCCCCTAAAACATCGTTTAAAAAGGCACCTTGGGAGTGTGATTAGGGGTTGGGACAGGATGAAGCAAAAGAATAGAAATGGGACTAAACATAGTCGCTAGTCACCAATTTGACTTGAACGACGCATTGACGGACCGCTGTACGTAAAGTGACAGGAAAGTGTTCTACTCTAGCAGTAGGTAGCCATGGAACCATCTCATGCAGATACAGATACACAAGGCTCAGGGTCAAGTCACAGGCAAGGCATTTTACATCAACTTGAAACTCTATTCAATCATATTTGTCATATTAACAGTGCTTCCTTCTATGCCCATCTCATGTTTGTTTGCTTCCTGCGCACCTAATGTCGATGTTAGCAAAGGAAACGAATGTCGTTCTTCTTCGGGCAAAAAGGTACTCACGAAAGGTCCCAGCACGGCGACGCCAACCGTGAGCGCGAGGACGGTCGAAATGAGGCTGATTTTGTTAAAGCCCTTGCCGAGGATGTCGAACGTGAAGCTGGGGGCTACACGGCTGCCGAACACATCAACGCCGTACGCGAAGATCAGGCTGGTGCTCTCCACGATGGTGGGCGAGGTGATGATCTTCTTGACGCCGATGACGTCGCGCTGGTGGGAAACGACCTGCCTGGGGTCGATCTCCAAGGCCGGGTGGTACTTGATTAGGCCTTCGGTTTCCATCTCGGCGGGGGTCGGGTCACGTCCCACAGGCCGGCGGGGCTCGAGAAGCTGACGCGGAAGTCCGACGATAGCGTGGGACTCGGGGAGATAGCCGAGGACGTGACGACTGGTGATACCCTGACGCGTCTGGGTGACGGCCAGGGCAGCGAGGGGAGCAGAGAGAATAAATGCCTGGCTGATAACCGAGGGCAGAGGGGCGCCAGTAGGAGTGTCGACAGGCTCGGTCGAGGAGAAGTTTGCAGCGTCGCCCAGGGGGCCGCGGTCATCGACGTAGTCACTCTCATACAGGTCAGAGACTACAATCTGACTGCCCTTGAGGGTTTGTCCAGAGAGGGGCTGGCCGGCATCGTCCTTGAGGGCGTACTCTCCGAAGAAGGTGCACACGAACCAGTTCTCGGCCAGAGCGCATTCGATGTTCTTGTTGCCGTCAACACCTTCATGGGTAGTCGAATGAAGGACAAGGCCCGACACCGAGTCAACAAGGTAGATGTTGAGTGTCAACTTGGCGGCATTGTACGCAGAAACAACGACGGTATTGGGGTTCAGGTACTTGTACTTGACCGTTCTGTCACCGAGGACGCGTCCGATAGAGGCAATGGGATCATGGACATTGCGCGTGGCAACGTTGACGATCTCGTAGCCAGCAGGGGGGGCAAACTCCCAAGCAACCTGCTCCTTGCCAGTGCCATCCTCGATGATGTAAGTCAGGCCCTTGAGCTCACCCTTGAGGCCGCGGACGACGACGGTCTGAGTGGGCGCCCATTCAGCGGGAACATCACCGATAGCGCCGCCGTGGCCAACGGGGGCAAGCCACTGGCCAGATGCGCTGTCGACAACCACAGCAGATTGAGTCTGAACCCAAGACCCTTGGGGCATGGAATCAACCAGCTTTCCGGTGTCCGTCGTGGCAACCACGTACTCTCCGAAGTAGCCGCGGACAGTGACTTGAGACTTGGCATCCTCAACAAATATGCCCTGGACATCCCAAGCATCCCATGAAGGGATCTGGGCGGCGTGGAGCTTCCAGATAACTTTGCCGTGCTTGCCAACGTCGACGCCGAAAAGCTTGCCTCGCCGGGTTACCAGGACGACGATCTTGTTGAAGCCAAAGGCATCACGGGCGAGCCCTTCCGTCTTGGAGAAGAGCTCGCTTCCGGTGATGCTACTGATCAGGCGCTGGGGAATGGAGGCGAGGTAGTCCGGCAGGTAGGCGAGGTCGTCAAAGTGACGCTTGACACGGTTGATGTAGGCGGACAAGATATTGTCGTGGGCCTCCGCCTCGAGAGTCTTGGCCAGGTCCGCGCTCTCGGGGATCTCGGCGAACGCTGCAGCCACGCCGCCAGTGAGGCCTTCGGGACGAATCCAGGCCTGTTCTCCGTTGCGGACCAGCACCCAGTCGTCCAAGGTGGTGACGGCGGCACAGCGAACAGCAAAGTTGTCTGCAGCCTTCTTGATGACCTCAGAAACAGCATGGAACGCGGTGATGCTCTCAGAGCCTTCCTTGAGCGCCCACTTTCCGAGAACAGCGTGGGAGCTTGAGGCTGTCAGGATAACTTCGTCCGTGGTAATGCGCGTGAACCAAACGTTGGCCCCATCCGAGCTGGTCGAGAAAGCGCCTAAGCCCGGAAGCACAGGCAGCTCATGGTGCTTGATGACCGCGTTATTCTTGATGTTGACGTGGTAGACCTCGCCCTTGTGGCTGTCGGCAGATCTGCTGTGGACCAAGAAGTGCGGCTCCGCGTTGAGGTGGTGCGGGGCATGGATGGCTACGTCCAGCGTCTTGGGGAACGGCAGCGCAAATTCTTGCTTTGACTTGGTGCCCAGAACGTTGACCTTGAGTTTTGTGTGGTCGCTGTCGAGCCAAGCAACAACGGGAGATGCCGAGTTGGCACCCACGAACATGACATCCTTCTTGTCCGTGACATCGCCCTTGCTGCCGAGGCTGATGTCGTCGATGCGCTTGCCAGTGAGAGTGTCGTGGACAGACACCCGCACAGCCCACATGCCGTCGGTGCCGTAGAGACTAACCACGAAGATCTTCTCGATGTTGTTCGAAACCTGAAGGGGTGTGGTGTTGCTCCCATCCTTGAACTCCCAGACTACGCTGCCGTCGCCGCCATTGATCCTTCTCAGGACCGTAGAGCCGTCATTCTCTTCGAAAAGCGCCAGAACGTCCTTACGACCATTCTCCGTCAGCTCCATAACTTCGAGGTCCCGGATCGCGCCCGCAAAGTCGACCCACCACGCGTTCCTGCCCGACAAGGCATTCCAAGCGTGCACTGAGTTGCCGTACGCAGACACCACCCAATCCTCGCCTTCAGCGGCGCGCAAGTGCCCGCCACCGTACGTGGTATCTCCGGTCAGGAACTGGCGCCAGACTACGGCGCCATTGCTGGGGTTGACCGCTCCGAGGACGCCGACATCGCTAAGGGTGTAGAGCAGAGAAGCCTTGTCGTCGCGCCGGGGCTTGTGGAATAAGGTGGTCTCCACCTGAGGCACTCCGAGGAGTTCGTGGTGATAATCGACATCGCCGACCTCGTCGACGAATACGGCGCCGACGAGCGATGAAGCTGCTAGTAGCAGCGTCGTAAGGCGCATTGTGATGGGTGGGTGGGGGTTGTGAGCTTGTCGTGGAGATGGACAGCTCCAAAAGTGTGTGAAGGAAGCTGTTCGCACGTCACTTGGCGGGCGCGCAAAGGTGCTGTTACCTGTGGTGTACGTACCTACCTACCTACTTAAAGGACAGGGTACGTGCTTCCAATGGTGGGCAGTTTCCCCGTTGGAGGCGGCGGTGGCTGATTGGACAAGTATGGGGGTGGGGGGGGTTAGGAAGGTCCGTGCTGGGCGCGCAATTGGCGGCCGAAAGCTTTCTGAACATCGTCAGGCAGGGCCCTCCTCCGACCTTGCGACTCACATCTTCAAGGACGAACCCGAGTCCACTCCTAAGAAGAAGCCCGATAGCTCTTGGTCTCCAAAGCTCTCAACATGGTAACACCGCCGACACACTCATCTATGGCGCACCAAGTAGCTAACATGTTCAGGCGCGAAATTCGGAAAAGGCGCAGAGCATGCTCTTTCGCTTCCGCGAGGCACAAGCCGCGGATCTGGGCATTATCGACATCGGCCGAACAAGGCGACCGAGAGTGATTACCGAAGTCGACTCGATACCTTCTTGCGAGAAATGGCGCGGCCAGGTGCTCAAGGAGATCTCTCGTAAGGTCTCCAAGATTCAAGACACGGCGCTCAGCGACTACCAGATCCGCGACCTCAACGACGAGATCAACAAGCTCATGCGGGAGAAATACATGTGGGAGGTGCAAATACGAAACCTGGGTGGGCCGAATTACATGCGTGGAGGCGGCAAGATCTACGACGAACAAGGGCGAGAGATACCGGGCGGCGGCAAGGGCTACCGCTACTTTGGACGCGCAAGAGACCTGCCCGGTGTCAAGGAGCTTTTCGATGCCGCGAGGGCGAAGGCGACGAACGAGAAGCCTCTAGAGACGAGAGACGACTTGCGAAAACAGGTCGATGCCGCCTACTACGGTTACGCGCCAGACGAGGAGGACCCGGAGCTGCTCGCGTACGAACTCGCCAAGGAAGAGGAGGCGTTCGAGCACATGGCGAAGACGGGCAAGCGGCAACCACCCCTGGACTGGGAGCCACTGCCGGGCGACACGGGCGATGGGAAGAGCTGGGAGCTACCGACGCTGGAGGAGGTGCAGGAAGAGTTGATCAACAGGCGGCGGCAGAAGTTACTCGACCAGTTATAGCAGCCAAGCCGTGCGCTACCTTTCCGCGCACGATGAGAGCTGCTTGCTTCTGTTGGAGGAGGGATACCGGTCACATTTCCCCGATGCTGCGTGGCTGCTGTACCATATCATAGTTCGATGTTTGGGGTTCACTTACGGCCTGTGATGATGGCTGGCGTTCTCGGATGGATTACGGTTGATCGAATACCAGAAAACGATATTTCTCGCCCACTTTGCAGTACTTTAAAGACTTGCGTCTCCATTTGTTCAATTGTTGCTTGGCCGCATTCCAGGCGGTGAGTTGCTTCTCACTGTCCCTGGATGTAAAGGTATTCATATTCATACCTGGATGGGCTGGGATCGGTGAGCTCGGTGAGAGGCCGATAAGATAAGAACACCACGTGACCATCACGAACTTCAACTGGAGCTTCGAGGCTCAACTTTTCGACAGCACGACGACCAGTGACATTCCGCCCAATCCGCGACAGCCCACCGCCAAAATGTCAATGTTCCGTGCCAAGAAGCTCGACCTGGGCTGTTTTGTCAACATCCGGACGATTCGTGACCACACGAAGCGCCAGGTCTTCATGGAGCACGAGCCTGAGAGGTGAGCAAGAACAAAAGGCTACAGACGAGTCGCAGGATCAAAAGTCTGACGGAACGCGTTTTCCCCCGTCATTAGACAAGCCCTCCGCTACATCATCAGGAACACCACGCTTCCTCCCCGGGTGCGCGCCGAGGCGCAGCTCCAGCTGACCCAGATGCACTGCTACACCCGGCCAACGCAGATCCGCAACCGCTGCATCATGGGCGGCAAGTCCAGGGGCATCTTCAGCGAATTCAAGATGACGAGAGTACGTCCAAGAAATACCCCCCTTTTTGCGTGCACTGTTGCGGATTCCCCATGCTAACGTTGACTACACAGTTCAACTTCCGTATGCAAGCGTACGAGGGCAACCTGCCCGGTGTCAAGAGGGCCAGTTGGTAAACGCGCAAGAAGACGAGAAGGCGATAAGGCGACAAGGACTTCGAGAATATACGGCGCCGAGGTGCCGCTGTAAAATACAAATGTGTCACACACGCTCTTCCAGAGGGCGGGAGATATCTGCGTGCCGGAGGACACTTATAAACAAGTTGGGGGGAGGGATCAGGAGTTTTGGTCACATACCAGCAACCCGAGAAAGGGACATGCATAGATGTATAACACCAAGAAAGAAACATACAACATCTCCAATCAGATGTAAGTAGGCTTTGAAGCGACTGCAGGCTTCCATGTGATGAACAAGGCAGGAAGGATCAGTGGCCAGGCGTCAGGCGCCCTTACCGTGTTTGTCTGGCGACCAAGATTATCACCAGTCTTGACTTAGGCCTCGTTCTTCCACCTGCAGACCTTTGCCTCTCCTCAGAACTTGTCCTCAAAAGGAAGCCCAATCCCGCCACTTTTTCTTCTGCCTTCACATCAAACCCCCCAACACATCCTGTTCCTTCGCAAGTCACTATGTTCCGTCGCCGCTGGTCTGGTCTGCCCCAGGACCCGATGTTCTCGTCCAATCTGAAGGACCTTGGGCAAGGACTCTCTCTCCCCTGTCTAGCAAAGTGTGGCAAAAGCTAACGTCTCCAGCTACTTCATCAACGAACAAGACGAGATCCGCAACGTCGAGAATCCGAACTACTACTTCAAGTACTACCTCACCAAGAATGGCCGGGTCAACGACCGTCAGCGCTTCCACTTCAACGGTGAGACCAAACTACCGTCCCGCTCCCTGTTTCGTTCTTTCCCGCTGACTTTGCAATAGAAGCCATTCGCGACATCGTTCACGACCGCCTCGAGAAGGAAGGCCTGAGCAAGATCCGTGTCCCCTTCGGTACCGAGCCCACCTCACCCCATGTGCCGCTCTTCACCAGCGCCAACCTGGCCTCGGCTTCGCGGGTCATCGTCTTCTTCGGCGAACCCAGCCAGGACCTCGGTATCCTCGCCCTACGCGTCGCTAATGGGCCCGGTGGCGTCGACAAAGGCTCCATGGTCTCGGTCGTTCGGGAAATTGGCCGCCAGACGTCCTCCGCCTCCGACCCTTCCCCGCCCGGCATCGTCCTCGCCAACACGGGCGAGCTCTGGTGGTGGCCCGAGGGGAAAAAGGCGCTGAGCCCTGTCCAGGCCCTTGCTGTTCCGCGGAAGAGCATGGTCCACCACGGCCGCGCCTTCGACCCGAAGATCCACTCCGTCCGCAGAAACGAGAGCCCCGAGACGCACGTCCGATACGTTCTCAACGAGGTTCTGCCTGTGCTTGTCTCCCCGACGGCCCGCCTCGACATCGTCGGCATCGGCCTGGGCGCCGACTACATGACCAAGGCCCTCGATAGCTCAGACACCTGGTCTCTCCTCGGGCACCGGATCAACACGCTCTCGCTCCTTGGCAGCACGACCGGTATCGATGAGCTCTCCCACAAGCCGTTCATGGAGTTCCTCCCCCGCCGCGCCCGGGCGTACATCACAGACGAAGCCCCCGTCCTCACGCCCCTGGCGCAACCCGGCGGCAACCCCAATACGGCCTCGTTCACGCAGCATGGTTGCACCGTCTACAGCTCTGGAGAAGCCCACTACGTCGAGCGCATACTTATCACCAGCGGCGGCCCGATCCTCGACTGGGTCCAGCAAGTCGCTCTGGCGGGCCCCGACTACCGCCACCCGGAGGTCGTCGCCGTCGACCCGCGCATGCCGACCGAGGAGGAGTGGGCTGCCGGCGGTTTCGATGATACCTGGGAGAAGATGCCGGGCTTCGCGAAGCCGAGCCTCGGATATGTCGTGTCGAATGGAGCAGACGAGTCTCGCAGGAAGATTCCGGGGGACGACGAGGAGCAGACCAAGGGATTAATCACGAACTAGGGAGGTATGGCGAGTGAAGTTTCCGGGACAAACGCGGTATTGCATGGTGGCGCGGGTTGATGGCATCTGGCTCAATGACGACAGAATGCTGGTGGTTTCTGCAAATAAATCAATATTATATTATCTGTTTCGGCGCTCCCGCGCCCTTTAGGCCAGTGGCCGCAGTCATCAAAGTTAAGAATAGTATCACAAGTTCTCGGCCGAGGTTCGATATCTAACATCACAATGACCGTCAGCCCGTAAAAAATGATTAGATTTACGGATGTTGGCCGGTGAACCCAAACTGCGGTTGGTCACAGCTGCAGTCACGACCCTTGAGCCAAATATCGCCCCTCCATTCCGGATAGATACCCTTCGGTCTCTGAAAGTAGTGTACGCGAACGGATGAGCGAGCATTCATATGGTATCATTGAACCTGTGGTATGAACAGTATAATACACAAGACGCAGCCCGTTGCCACTGCATGTTTTACATCAGTAGCCGTCATAAGGCTACACCTGTAGCAGAGATGCCAGCCCGGCGGCAGGCGGCTCGGCCTGCACCAGCAGCTCCCTCGTACGGCGGATCCTCTCCGCGACGACCTTCTCCTCCGCCGCCCATCTGCTGACATCGTCCGTCTCGGCGGACCCGCTCCAGAAGCCGAAGACGGACTTGGCGGGTGCCGCCTTGCCCCTTGCCTCCTCCTCCCGGGCCAGGCGCGTCACCATGGCGGACCAGTTCTGTAGGCCCGTGCCGAGGCACTCGCGGCACGTCTGCCGGGCCTCCTTGTCGCCGCCCAAGGGGCCGACTTTGCGGAGCTGCTCCTCGGCGAGGTCGACGGCGTCCCGCGTCCATGCGAGGCCCTCCTCGCGGTTCGCCTTGGAACCCTTTGTCGCGTACAGGATCTCACCGATGTACAAGTTCAGGCCGGCCTCCTCGCAGAGCTCCTTGGGGTGTCTCCAGGGTGGGCGGGTGCCGTCATCGGGCGGCGGGGGGTACACCGGCGCCTTGCTGAGATTCCAGACCTTCTGCCAGAGCGTGCCGGGCGTTTCGACGGGACGTTCCTGGCCCGGGAGGGGCACTTGCGGAAGGGCGCGGCGGGCGCGGAGGACAGAGATGAAGATGGGCAGTGCGGCGTTCACGTCGCCGTTGCGGGCCTTGTGCAGGGCGAACGACGTCAGGACGTTCAGGACGTTTTCAGACGGCAGCGTCGTCTTGTCGTTGATGGTGTACGTGCCGGGGTCGGCGAGGGGCAGCGAGTTCGGCGTCGTCTCGGTCGTCACCAGGGACAGGGCCCACTGGTACATCGTTTCGGCGGCGTCGGTCAGGTGCTTGTAGTCGAGGAAGGAGGCGTACCTCAGAGCGGCGTCCATCTTCTGGCGGTTCGTGAAGCCCTTGGTGGTGAGGACACGCAGGTAGTAGATCTCGGCGGGCTCGTAGGCGATTTCGCAGTCCTCCTCGTTCGGCGCGCTCGCAGCACCCGCGGGAATCGGTTTGGGATGCGGGTTCGAGGGGCCGCGGACGACCTCTGGCGGGAAGATGATATCTCTCGTCGTGTCCCTAACCCAGCCGTCCAGCTGCTCCGAGGCCTGCGCCAGAAGCATCAACACCTCGTAGTAGCCCCTCCTCCAGTTCTCGCTCATAGCCGTCAGGTCCATCCCGGCACCTCCGACATCGTCAATTGAAAGAGGCTCTTTCAATCCCTCCCTGATGCCGGCGCCGTCGATGTTAGGGTCCTCCAGCCTCTTGAGCATGGCCCTGGCCGACACGAGGACCTCGACCCAATTCACGTCCCTATTCTGGCTATCCCTTGCAGCATCTTTGGCGCCGCGCACGCCCATTCTCGTCAGGAACGACCACTCATGCGGCGTCGGATGGTCCTTCTCGAGGGCCTCCTGGTTCAGCAGGAAGACGATGGCGAAAATGCACAGGGCGCCGCCCCATATGGAGACATTATAGCGGAGGAACAGGCGGCCCTCGTAGCGGAGCCATTGTTTCTTTTCGGTAGTGAAGTAGCGGACGCGGGGCCGCGGGGACGTCACGGGGATCGAGAGGAAGGGGAGTTGCGGGCGGCTGCGCGAGGTCAGGGATGTGTTGCTCGTGAAGGGCCGGGTGGTCTGGAGACGGAAGAGCCTCTGGAGGAGGATTCTGCGGAGAGCTAGGCGCTGGCGCATCGTGGCTGCGGGCCGGGGNAGGGAGGTCGACTATGCGTCGGATGTGCTCATATAAGTCGGTGGTTCGTTGATTGTACGACTTTGAGGTTCAAATTTCGTGGCGCTCTGTTCCTGGGGTTCGAAGCGGTGGAAGATAGTAGGTACTATCGACAACCTCAAGCTTTGGGGGCCGGGGGAGCTTGCCAATGTGGAGACGGGTATAATGAGTGCTGCCAGCTGGCTGCGACAGGCCGTCGGTGGGTGGTTGTTCCGCGAAAAAGCAGAATGGCGGCTTCTGATTGGCCACACACCTGGTCAACTTTTTCCTCACTTCACCTTGACCGCGCTGGCGGCTTTCGCGAATGAAACCCATTGTTGATGAGAGGGTGTTTTGTTAGTATTTCGTTCATGTGTAAGACTGGCCAAGTCGAGGGCCATTCGACACATACCCCGGGCCTTATTGTCTCCCATTGATTCATCTCTCTATATGATGAGCAAGCGAGGTTGAGCATGTCTTCATTCTTCTCCCGAGCGGCATCAAGTCCGCACGCACAACTCGCTGCCACGGCAGTCTTGTCTGGTGCGACGGTGGCATGTCTTATCCTTGGATACCAAGCATTCGAACGAAAAGAGCGAATTGAGGACTTGAAGAATTCCATCCCCTCGTCTTCTGAAGAAGCCGCAAAGGTGCATCGCGTTGTCTCGCCCATCCATATATATATTTGTAGCTCGTTGCGACACCTGAGACTAACAGTCGCAGCTCACCCAGTTCGGCGCCGCATCTTCCCCCATTGACAAGGAGGATGCACGCAACCAGGCTCTCGCGAGGAGGGCACAAGCCGGCGACTTCGACGAGGAACTCATCCTGGAGCAGCTGGCCCGCAACAGGGTGTTTCTGAAGGACGAGGGCTTGCAGAAGCTCCGGAAATCATTCGTCATCATCGTTGGCTGCGGCGGCGTCGGCTCGCACTGCACCGCCGCCCTCGCCCGCTCCGGCGTCTCCAGGATCCGTCTCATCGACTTTGACCAGGTCACTCTCAGCTCGCTCAACCGCCACGCCGTCGCCACCCTCGCCGACGTCGGCATCCCCAAGGTCCAGTGTCTCTACCGCCGCCTCATCGCCATCGCCCCCTGGGCCAAGTACGAGCTCAAGAACCAAAAGTTCGAAAAGTCGGCCGCCGAAGAGCTCCTCGCCCCCTGGGCCGAGGACGGACAGACGCCGGACTACGTTGTCGATGCCATCGACAACATCGACACCAAAGTCGCCCTGCTCAAGTACTGTCACGACAACGAAATCCCCGTCATCTCCAGCATGGGAGCCGGCGCCAAGGGCGATCCTACTCGTGTCAACGTCGGCGACATCGGAGCCAGCACGGACGACGGACTTTCGAGAGCTACGCGCAGGAAGCTGAAGCTGCAAGGCGTCACTGGCGGAATCCCCGTTGTCTACTCGACCGAGGTGGCTGGCGAGGGCAAGGCCGCTCTCCTGCCGCTGTCCGAGGAAGAGTTCAAGAAGGGCACTGTCGGCGACCTCAGCGTGCTGCCTACCTTTAGAGTGCGAATCCTCCCTGTCCTCGGAACCATGCCCGCCGTCTTTGGCTACGTTGTCGCCAACCACGTCATTCTCAGCATCTCTGGTAAGCCCCCATGCCTGCCCAACGTCGGCTTTTTGTACTTTACAAACTGACCAGCGCTCAGGCTACCCCCTCGACTACGTCCCGGCCAAGAACCGCGATAAGCTCTACACGGACATTGTGGCATTCGTGCAGGGCTCGGAGACGAGGCTAGTGCACCACCGGTACGGAATCGAGGAGTCCAGGGGCCTCCGCATCCCCATCTCTCTCGGCGACGCGGCGTTCCTGGCCGAGGAGCTGTGGAAGGGACGCAGCGCCGTCACGGGCCTCATCAACAGACTTGTGCTCGTGCGGTGGCGGAGGCCCGAGGGCCCGACGAAGCTGCGCATCGGCGAGGGTGCCGAGGAGCAGAAGTGGTCCAACATCCGCTTCCGCGACCTCGTCTGCATGACGAGAGACGAGGCGCTCCGCCACGAGAAGGAGTACCTCAAGAAGGACGACACGAAGCTGGAGGATCTGTACGGTGCCGAGGTGATTGCCCGGATTGAGGAGAGGTTGGAGGAGGCTGTCGAGGTTGAGAAGGACAGACTGTGAACAACTGTGGGAGAGCAGCGCATGTCACGAACAAACAGTCAAGAAGTTGGAGAACGCACTTGAGATCGTATATCATCCAGGCATCAAAGCCGCCACAAGGGGCACCGTGGCTGTTGGTGGTTGTGGCGGAGTGGCGGTGCTTCCAGAGTGGAGAACAGGGAACGGGCCGCCCAAAGCTAGCTTACTTCTGCGTCGCGTCTGGTCGCGCTTCTCTTTCTGAGTCCTTCATCACTTCACTGGAATCTTTTGCCGACTGCCAACATGGATTTTGCGCGACAGCGAGCATCTCTGACCTCGAAATTTCCGCCTCATAAGGAGCATGCAATGGTATCGTTACTGAATGCAAATTAACGATCGCGTATCTCCGAGCGCGCCATCATGACCGAGGCAAGTGGAGGTGAGTGGCTTGAGATCACTGCAAAAAGACTAAACAGCTGACAGTATTGCAGGCCTTCTTGACAAGGACTCTCGATGGGCAGATGTCCGTTTGAGATACATTTCGAAGAAATCCGCGTCGTCTTCAACCGGATCTTGTCTGTGCAGACATCAGCTCTGCGCACTGGTTCGAGTCCTTGCATCTTATCTCGAGTAAGATATCGGGGAGACACGAATGCTTTGAGCAACAAGATCCCCTTCCCAACGACCCATCCACTCTCCTGGGTTATGGATGCCTTGGTTTTGGTCTGCTGCTGGGGTTTGTTTTCTCTTTCATTTGCCTGTTTACTTGACGTTTAGTCGGAGTCGGAAACCCCCCTCCCTTCACTCCAACCACCGCCAGCCTGCGATGATGATTACTTTCACATCAAGGTTACGGGATCATCAGTGCCGCGGTTCTGCGAAGAGCCCTCCACGCGATGGCAAGACCAGCACCAAAGAACAGAGATCTGAGCAGGCGCCATCTGGGGGCTCCCCCCCAGCATGGATGTCATCGTTGCGCCGCTTCACGGCTGGCGCTCGTTCCTGGGATCTCGTGCCGCAATGACGACAATTTGCAAAAGTCTAGAAGCAAAGTTCCTCGGGCCACGACCTCACTCCCCCAGGAGTTGGGTTCGACCTCAGAGCACGCTCATGACAGGACGTATATAGTTTTCAATCGGAGCTGGCCGGTAAGTCGACCCTCGAGATCTTCAGATAGTTGATGTGTTGCTAATAGGGACGTGCAGATCTCAGGACCGCCTGCCAAGCGGCGGCGCAGCAAGAGAATATAGAATTGCCCGGTGATGACACGAAGTCCAAATAAGCCAAAGTTGCAGACAGCACGAGGGCACATCCAGTCACCACGGCGGAGTCCCATCGGCCGTTGTCCGTGAGAACATGAGAGAGCTAATCTGAGGGCAATTCTACGGGTCGGAGTAAGGTGTGTCAGTCAAGTGACTTGATGCTGGGGTTATGGAGGGCTTCCTTTAGTTAAGATTGGGTGTTGAGTCACCTAAGCTGCATGTGGAATATACCCGGTTAGAATGTACAGTTTCTTTTTTTTTTCCTGGATCGTTTGGCATGATGTTCGTTGAAGAATATCGCTTTTGAGTGTCCTCAAAATCGCCATGTTGCTCACGTGTCCCCCCCCCCCCCNGCTGCTCCGGATTAGCGGCCCCCGCATGCCGCCGCAAACGGTGACTCGATGACTTTCTACGCCGGCGAATCACAGTCCGAGCCGAAGCCGGCTTCCGCATCGCCCGTGTCTCACCATCATGAGCCTGATCCCCAACCCATATTGTGTCTTCGAGCCCGTCGAGGGTTCCCGATTGCTATTTCATGCTCCCCTGTCCACTTTTCCACCCCTCTACAACGTCGTCTTGACCCGCGCTTGGTGTCGAATAGGACCTGAGCCGATGACCCAGAACCAGCACAAATCAACACACTACCAAAGTTTACCATTGTTGAAGGACGAGTAAATCAACCTAAAGTCTTGTATCAAAAGGAATCATCTGAACTTTCAGGCCCCCCCTCCCCCGCTATGGACCCGGCCATCGCCGCCCTGCTCGAAAAGAGCGCCGCCGACGGCATCCCCTTCCGCGCGCGCGCCAACCACACCCACCACACCTGGGCCAAGACCTTCCACTCGCTGCCGGAACTCTACATCCAGCCCGAGTCGCTCGCCGAGATCGAAAAGGTCGTCGACCTCGCCCGCGTGCACCGCCGCCGTCTCGTCACCGTCGGCTGCGGCCACTCGCCCTCCCACATCACCTGCACCTCGAGCTGGCAGCTCAACCTTGACCACTACGCTCGCGTCCTCTCCGTCGACGCCTCCACCGGCCTCGCCGTCGTCCAGAGTGGCATCCGCCTGTACGCCCTGTGCGACGAGCTCGACCGGAGGGGTCTGGCCATGCCGAACCTCGGCAGCATCAACCAGCAGTCCATCGCCGGCGCCATCTCCACCGGCACCCACGGGAGCAGCCTCGCCCACGGCCTCATGTCCGAGGACGTCGTCGCCCTCAAGATCACCCTGGCCGACGGCCAGACCAGATCCTGCTCCGCCGACGAGAACCCGGCGCTCTTCCGCGCCGCGCTGCTCTCCCTCGGCGCGCTGGGCGTCATCACCGAGGTCACCTTCCGCGCCGTGCCGGCCTTCACGCTGCGGTGGACGCAGACCATCGACGCCGACCGCGCGATGCTGGACGCGTGGACCAAGGGAGGCCTGTGGACCCAGAGCGAGTTCGTGCGCGTGTGGTGGTTTCCCTACACCCGCCGGGCGGTGGTCTGGAAGGCGGACAAGACGGACGAGGAGCACGTCGAGCCGCCCCGGGGGAACTACGACGGCCCGCTGGGCTACTACGTCTACCACAACCTGCTGTACCTCGGGCAGCTCGTCCCGCGGATCCTCCCGTGGGTCGAGTGGTTCGTCTTCGGCATGCAGTACGGCTTCCGCAACGGGACGACCGTCTCCGCCGTCCAGCCCAGCCGCGAGGCGCTGCTGATGAACTGCCTCTACAGTCAGTACGTCAACGAGTGGGCCATCCCGCTGCACAAGGGCCCGGAGGCCCTCCGCCGTCTGTCGTCGTGGTTGAACCACCTCGGCCCGGACGACCGGGACTACGTCCCGCACGGCATACCCTTCTCGGCCGCCGGGCTCTTCGTCCACGCGCCGGTCGAGGTGCGTGTGAGCGACACGTCGCCGTCGCCGTCGTCGTCGTCGTCGGACCCGCGCCGGCGGCCGTATCTTGACCCAACGCGCCCCGATGGCCCCACGCTGTATCTCAACGCGACGCTCTACCGGCCGTACCACGCGGACCCGCCGTGCCGGGAGCGCTACTACGAGGCGTTCGAGTGGCTGATGAGGGACCTCGGCGGGCGGCCGCACTGGGCCAAGAACTTCGTCGTCGGCGGCGGGGCGGTGGAGGCGCTGTACGGCGAGGACTTTGCGCGGTGGCGGTCCGTCAGGGACGAGGCGGATCCAGAGGGCATGTTTATCGGGCCGTGGCACCGCGAAAAGGTGCTCGGCCAGGGCCCGAGGCTCGCGCTGGAGGAAGTTGAGGTTGAGAGGGCTGCGGCGCAGGGGGGCGGGTTGAGGGTCGCCGGCCTCGTGGGAGAGCCGCGGTGATGCGATATTGAGAGACGGGCCGGCATGACGACCCGCGCACCCGATCTCTGCACGATGAAATTACGGTCGATGTATTCGCCCAGTGGAATAAGCCACTAACTATATACGAGTCTAGATCCAGATATTTCATGTTTCAGGGGGAGGAAGCAAGACCAACGGCCAAGGTGATCGGCCACACGGGTCGACGGGCGTCGATACGAAACGGACGGTTACGGGGCTCCAATCCTCCAAGTCAGGAGTAGATACGGCTGCTCGGATCTTTCGTAGACGCATACATCGCTAATTCGCGTTGGGATGCTCGACCGTCCAACCTGCAAAGCCGCAACGCCACGGCGTACCTGGTCCCACTCAGCTTCCACCTCCCACTCCCACGGAATATAATGTCGAGTGTTTCCTGTGCCAGGCGATGTTCATACATGTACTTCTCTCCCCAAAGAGGCTCCCCTGAGGAGTCTCGTGCTCGGGCGCTGGTAGGGAGAGAGAAATCCACATCCCTACAGACTGTCAGCATTCCCATCGCTTCACAAACTTGGCCTATTGGCCTCTTTCTAATCAAACCCTTCTCCGTGTGCTATTCTCTCCGTATATAAGCCCGTGGTGTGAGCCTGGCCTGTCGCTGAACGACGGCTACTTCGGCCCGTGGGCTCGCGGCTGTCTTTTGACTTGGACATGGTTTGTGAACAGTGAATCTTATCCAAAGTCGAGCCGGTCTCGCTCCCACACGCCACCCCCCCCCCCCCAACGNTTTGGCGCCTTTGGCGCTACTACATGCACTCCAAACTCTACCAGTTAGCTCACGCTGGCCATTGTCCTGTTCCTGAACGTCCCTGTTCGTGGCCAGCGCCTAGATCCCTCGCAAGACCCTTCTATTCTCGGTTTCACCATCCATCATTTGGGGGGGGGGGCAGGACGAGCGTGCCGGGGCGATGGTCGTCGAAGTCACCTACCGGCTCGGAGCGGTGTATGGGGCCCGACGTCGTTGTCGTCATGCACGAGGGTAGGGTTGGGAAGCGGTGGACCGAACCGAGGCAGCTGTTGGATCGGCCGTCGCTGTTCAGGAACCGCGAAAAGGTCGCGGGGGGGCCTGATGCTGTTGGTCTCGAGGCGGAACGTATTGATCTTTTCGGTTGTCCATTAGGCACAGACGAAGCGTATCGCAGGAACGTGTAGCAAGGGAGGTTCGAAGCACCTGTCACCTGTCGCTTACATCTCTTCTCGCCGTCCTGGTGTCCTCTTATTGTTCAGTGGTCCGGGAGGCCGTTTGAGACCTCTGAGAGCTCACAGAAGCCACCACAGCTAGGAGCGAGGGGGGGGATGGAATAGATGAAAAGATGCAGTAGAGAGGCGTCACTCGGGCCCAGTTCCTCTGATCTGTATGCATCCAGCTATCCTCGCCACTCACGACGCGCATGCCGCCTCATACTCCATACACCCTAGCCGAACAAAAGAGTGCCCTTCCCCCCTCCCAACCCCGCGTCACTCGGGTTCAGTACCAGCGGGAAAAGAGCAAACAGGAATCGCCAAGTACATCGACGACATGAAAGTGCGGGTGTTGGGGCAGAGTAATGGATGAATAATGGGCGTGTGTTGCTCAACCGTTGCCCAAGCGGTTCGCAGTTGCGATCGGCGCCTCGTCCTCCAGAGTCTCAGCCCAAGACGGAGCATGACGAGTACACAGTTTGACCGTTGGCAGGTCCACTGGTAATCAGTTTAAATTGGAGTTCCGGATTGCTATAGCTTTTAGATATCAGTGAGAATAGCAAATCGCTCATCAGCCTCGAGTGAGCCGTCCTACGCTGCCCCCGGTGATCCCCAAATCGTTTAGAAACCAGAAGAGATACGTAGTTCGTGATGTAGGGGAATAACCCAATTTGACCAGTAGATCCGTTCGAAACAGACCGTGTACAGACAGTGTGCCGCGAGGCTTGGAGTGTTGTTTTCTCGTAAACAAATGAAGAAAATGGGTATTTTTTTTTCCAAACTCAATGAGACTGCGCCATCTCCTCCATGCGAGGACCAGCCAGAGTGCAGCTTTTGTAACATGAAAACACTAAGGCGTCCATGTCGTGTTGTGAAGAAGAAAAGAGCAACAACGCCTTGGAAAAATCAAACCGAGGAGCCGTGAGGCATTCCAGTCTTGTCCAGCCGCGAGGCCCTCCATCTTGAGACTGCTGACGACCCCCCTCACCCCCTGCTTTTCACACAACCTGATGCATAGACAGCTCTGCCATAATCGTGGCTCGATTAGACACGTTATCAGGCGGTGCTTTGTGTTCCCGCTTTAGAAGAGGCGTCCGCCCTCATGTCTCGTTGCCAGCATTTCGTGATTGCGTGGTCGTCGTGTAAACAGTGTCCTCCATCCTGGCGCAGAGTAGTACGAGAGCTTGGTCTAACTCTCTTCGACATTCGACCGCCCATGTGCAAGCCCGCACGGGGATAGCGCGTTGTGGCTGGTGTTTTCTTGCCGAGGAACAAGAGGTGCATAGCTCGAAGGACGGGGAGCTTAGTGTCGGTGGCGGCGAGAGCTTTCGTGACCGTGACGATGACCGTGAGAGTTGCCGTGGCGATGTGACGAATGATGGCCCTCCCGATGTCTCGAGGAGGAACCGCTGCCGCTCCGTTCGAGCTCGCGTTCCATTTCCTCGACGCGTGCTCTATAACCGCGCACAATCTCTTTGATATGCCTTATCCGATCGAAGTCCAGTTCCAATTCGTCCAGTTGGCGGAGAAGCTCGTGGTATCGTTGGATTTCGGCATCTGCTCCCTCAATCAGGTTACCGGCTCGATCGAACTGGGCCATGGTGAACATCTGGCTCTGCTCGCTGAGGTACACGATCTGCTGCTCGATCTGGCCCATGACGCGATCAAAATACCGTCCTAGCGCCGCCAACGAGGTGCTGTCCAGCAGCAGCAGGCCCTGACTTGATGCGCGGCTTGCTGCGCGCGACGAGCTCGAACCACCACCGCCTCCACCGGCCCCCTGACCCAGAGTAGCCTGACCCTGGCGCAGCAGCTGTATTTCTTCATAGCTCAATCCCAATTGCGTGTCAGGCACCGCATTGGCTTGAGTGGTCGACATGGCTCGGTGCAGCGCACCGTGCGCGGATGTCGGGTGGCAGCAAGGCTCTAGCGGTGAGGGGATCACGCGTCGGCGGGATGTCTAGGATGGATGATACGTGGTTGCCGTTGCGGCGATACGGCGGCGACAGCGGCGGCGGGTTTCGGAGTCTTGTCCCTGTCGGAGGTGGGGTTCGAGGGAGAGGAAAGGAGGGGTTCGACGGCAATCCGGGGCGCGAGAGAGAGGTGTGCGGCTGCGGACGCGGATGCGACGAATGGCATGAAGTAATGTTGCTCGGAGCTGTGGACTGTATGGGCCTTTGTCTGGGCGGTCGCAGCGCGCACAAAGTCATGATATCGTAGAGGCGACAGAGATCATGGCTGGTGGTACATCAGGCTGGGGGCTCTGTACGAGCGAATTGGGTTCGGAATGGCTCTGCCGGTGGCGGCTCCAATTTTGCGAAAGCCCCAGTATGTCGTAGAGTAAAACGATGACGACAGTTATTGTAGTCAAGGTGGGTTTCAAAAGAGTGTCGTCGGGGCGCGAAGGCAAAAAGTACGGTGTCTTGAAGGTCGGAGAAGTAGGGGAAAAAGAGGGAGAGCGTCGGTGTTCGAAGTCGGGGGGGGTTGGTGATACACAACCGGTGAGCTCGCACCCTCCACCACTGCGATGACTTTGTTAGTTATTATCTGTCTCGGGTTGGTCGCCCAGACTCAGACCCAGGCCAAAGGTCTCGGCCGCTTTGACTTGTTGGGGAGGAGAAAGAGCGCAAAGGCGCCAGCGCAGATGGCTCGCGAACGGGACGGCCCCTGATGACGGCACACAGCTTTGTGTATGTGGATAGGAAAGAAGTCGAGTTATCCAGCCCGGCCGTGGTTACATAGGTAGGGTGGATGTATGTTCCCTTCCCCCCCTGCGTAATGGGAGAAGCTCGGTATCACAATCAGCTGACAGCCGATCTCCCCCCACGCTTTTGGGACGGCTAGTGGCAGCGGTAATGTATTGTCGAGGATCGCAGGAACCAATTTTGGTAAAAAGCGCGTGGGATGAGAGGACTTGTGTCCAAAAGACTGTTGCCAGTGATGCTCTCCTCTTCTCGCACAGTCCCAGTCGCGAACCCCAGACGAGACAGACAGAAAGATCGAGAGTGGTGGGTGAACCAAGTTTCCGATGTGGTGGGATTGCGAGATTATTGGCCTTCCTATTTCGACCGAAGGCTAACAGGCTCGTGATGATGGATTGCGGGAGGGTGTGATGGCGGGGACGATGAGATATAATGAGATGGCGATTTCAAGACCCAAGACACTCCGCGGCGAACGCTATCGCTTTGAGGGCTGATTTGCAGACGATGAATTGTTGACTGAATGAACGAGGTGAGAGGGCAGGTCGAGGGAGTTTGGTGATGTCGAGCAGAACGACAGAGACGATGTTTATTGAATGATTGCAAGTATCCGACGGTACCTAAGCTGCTAAATGTAAAAGTACATCCACCGCGGTGGTTATTTTGCTGTGGTCTGGTAGGTAGCAAAGGAACCTTTGGGAAACCCAAGTACCAACCACGAACCTACAGAGATACCTGTCTAGTAATAGTACCTGCCCTTGGCTGAGGATGGGCCGGACCTTCCCAGTATTTTGTTCCGCCTGGTCCATTTTGCCTTCTTTGGAATTGGCAGGCGCTTCCCAGGTTGCAATTTCCAATTTGAAGCTTCTGGTAGCTTACAACTCCAGGCAAGTGCTGCCTCCAGTTGGTACCCAGGTAGGCAGACAGGCAGGTAGGTGAGATAGGTACTTAGAGGTAGGTACCTAGGTATAGTACCTACCTGGGTACTGATCGACGTCCACCTTGCATCTTGCATCCTCCCTTGTCCACCTTCACTCTTCGCTATTCCTTTTTCCACCTTGGCCCCAACACTCGAAACAGCTGCAACTCGGTCTTGTGTTGTTCCGTACCAAGCTCGACTACTCCGTACGCTCCGGGGGGATACCCAGGCGGTCAGTGCTCGCCTCCAGTGTGCATCGTACTGCGCTCGCTGCCGCAGAGACAGCAGCTTCACCCCGTCCTCCCGCCGGCCTTCCGGGGAATGCGGCTTGCGACTTTTAGACGACGCCGCACCCGACCGCCGGCCGGACAGGTCGCAGACATGCCGCCTTTACATATTCTGACCTACTCTCAACCCAAAAGCATCTGCGTCTTTCGTCTCGAGTCTTGCCCTCTCTGGCGAGATAGCGCAGGCAGGGCAGGGGCGGCGGGCGCGAATCGAAACAGGCAACATGCGACTGGGCGGCGAAGACCAAACGAAGTCATGCTGTTGGCCTTGCATGTATGCGTATGCAGATGAACGAGCCGCCAGGCTGCGAAGAGACAAACATCGTCTCGATCCATGCACGTGTTCTTCAACTGCCCCGAACCGAGGAGTTGGAGAGACATATGGAGTTCGACGTCACCGCGGTTCCAGCAGTCCACAACGCCCCCCCCCC
>NWBT01000045.1:4746271-4758817 GCA_003386485.1 Colletotrichum lentis
GTGGTGCATCATCACGGCTGTTGTCGTTCGTCCTCCCTTTCGACTGTGCGTTTTCATCCCGGTCATTAGACGTGGGATCGTGTGCATACGGCAGGCAGATAGGCAGACGGACAGTCTGGGGTTCATTTCAGTCAGTCCAGCTAATGTCGGCGGCCGATCCCCAAGAAGAAGAGTCCCCCCCCATATCCGGCTCAGGACCAGACTACCAGTCGGCTTGTACGTATATCTCTCTAGCCGCATGTACAGCCTGTCAGGATGAAGAGACGGGCAGGAGATAGGAAAAAGCAAGAAAAGGCAAGCAATATCCCAAGATACAATGGTGCTATCAGGGAACAAGAAAAAGCAAAAGTTGTTTGGTCCTCCCCCACCACAACCATAACCACCGCCAGCTGCATGTTGCAAGCTGCACAACCCCCCCCCCCCCCCNGTTTTGGCGATCCCGCAACGCGGACGTCACTTCTATTCTCGGTAGGGCCATCCGGGGAGGGAAGAAAGCGTCGTCCAGGGGAGGGGAAGGGTTGGCTGAGACCAGGACTTGGGGGAGGTGTCTCTCTCTCTCTCTCTCTATCACTCACTCTTTCGGTCTTTATCTTCGCGGACAACGCCAAGCTCAACATTACGTGGAAATTCCCCTACGTGTCTCACTGAGCGAGAAACAAAAAGAAGAAAACACACAGCTCGCCCTCTCCCTCGACTCTGAGCTGAACGTTCTAGCTGCCGTTGCGGCTGGCACTCGAAGCCCGCTAGTGCCCCGGCTAGAAGCACTCGTCGCTTCGTGTGGCTTGAGACAACGCGTTTGGGAGAAGGACGCGCCGCTCCCTTCCTTTTCGCCTGAACCCTACGTTCAACGTAGAGCAAACCCAACCAGGGGTGGGGGGCAGGCAGGCCCAGGAACGCCGGCGTCATGACCGGAACGGGGTGGTGATGGAGGAACGTCGTCGACGTCGTCGTCGTCGTCGTCGTCGTCGTCGTGGTTTTCGTCGTTTTCGATCTTCTCGCTCGTCATCACATAAGACAAAACCATCGCTAGTCGACGAATACGACTGAGACACGCAAAAAAAAAAACCCCCCAGACCAAGACATGTCTCCCCCCGCCCCCCAGACAACCTAATCTCGACAGAGTACGGATACAGCCTGGGAGACTCGAGATACCGTATCACCTTCAATCTAGATCGTATTCCATGGCGATCACGAAGTGATAAATCTGGCTTCCCACAAAGCAAGACAGCCCTGCACAGCGCATCCCTCACCCATGCCTGTCTGACCTCGAACAGCTTCAGGGTACGGTACTAGTGTCTCTTTTCTCCGGGGAACACTAGTCCGACTTGGACAACCACTTCGTTAGCCTCTTCGCGAATGCCTCGAAAGTGCTTGAGGAGTCGAGGCTGACACCAGGGCCGGCATGGAGGAGAGTGTGGTGGCTGTTGGTGGAGAGGAAGAGAACAAGCCTACCTGCCTCGCCCCCTTGACCTTGGCCTTGGCCTTTAAACCTTGCTTCCGTCGACGCGGCAGAGAGACGCGGGCAGGCCTCTTTGCTTCTTCCGGGCTTTTTTCCAACGCCCAATCTGCACGTCGCCCGCAGAGCAAGCAGATCTCTCTGCGGCCACTGCTCTTGGGTGCTCTAGAGCCTCTCCTCATCTTCCTCCCTCCCTCCCTCCCTCCCTCTTTCTCTCTGTCTCTCACTGTCTCTCACTCTGTCTCTCTCTCTCATACGTATGCGAGAAGGAACCGCCAGACAACGGGACGTTCATTAAGCTGAGCAAATATGGGGGAAGGGGGCTAAGCGAGCAATGAAAGAAGGAGACAAAAGCAAATATCTCATGACAGCACCAAACCTAAATGGACACTGAGCCTGGCCTGATGAATTGATGAACGAACCCACGTCGGTTTCCCTCCAATGCCGCGTATGTGGTCACCGGGTGTGCCCTCTACACCCCTCTTCCCCTTCTCGCGAGAGCGAGGTCATTCGATCCCGAGGGGTAACGAAAGCATTGAGATTAGACATGTCCGAGTCCGAGCAGCCTAGAACGCTGTTCCCAACGCGCGCGGGGGGCACGTTCGTCGATGTCCAAAGGGAACATTTCCAGGCGCGCCTCGTCCGTCTCCCGTCCTTCGAGGAAACGACGGAGCTAATGCAGCAAATGCCCGCAATCACATATGCCGTTCATCACACGCAGGAAGTTATGTCTCAGCGCCATGATGACCGGCGCAGCGATCATCAAGCAAACACATACTCCAGCTCCTCTTCCTCCTCCTCCTCCCCGCCCCCTATACATCGCACCCCCTCCCCCACCAACCACCCCGTCCCGTCCCTCACATATCGAACAACTGCCCGCCCTACTGATCTTCCTTACGGCGCATCGCCTGGCCACGATGGCTGTAGGGTGTCGCTGGCGGGCCCGCACGCATATGCGGACGCGGGCATGCGTTTCTGAGACATGCATACACATACATACCGGTTAGGAAGACCCGGCACTCGTGCGTCTATGTACAGTATCTCCCCCCCCCCNAAGATCTCTCGGTAAGACTGTAAAGCAATGAGATGATGACGGACGACGGATGACGGATGTTTCTAGCGGGGGCCTGTATTAGAACTAGGTGCTATGCATATGGAAAGGGGGGGGGGCGGTCTCAGGGAAGTCATGCATGATGTGCTTACCAAAGGCTTACAACTAAAAGGAAAAGCAAACATTACCCTTTCCAGTCCTCTTTTTTTTTATTACTCTTTGACCGTTTCTTGTCTCGGCCGACGCCCAACCCATCCATCCATCCTAATTGGGGCGGCGCCGTCGGCGTCGTCGTCGTCGTTGTCGTGACGAGTCAAGGAGACAACATGGCGCAGAAACCTCGGGAGGCGTCTGAAATGTGATATTGTCTCTGACTTGTTTGGCCAGTCTCTCTTCGTCCGACCAACCCCAGAATGTCTCCCACTCTGCATGCTTGAGATGAGATGCTCAGTGGAACATAACCAGATGTCATGGCGACCTCTCGTGCCAGTTCGAGTAAGGAACTCGGGAAACTCGGGAAACTCGGGACCCAGCAACTATTGGCATGCCGACAGGCGATAGTATTGCATGTCGTGTCCCAATACTACAAGATCGCGCATGCAGGATATCTCACCCAGTTCAGCAACTCCGGTACTGCTATGTATATGCATGCACATCATAGGCAACTGAAAGATGGATATTTGTCTCGTCCGTGATAAAAGTACACCTGCAACCCTGACGCAACTTGTACAGGTAGCCAACAAACAATCTACCCCAACGCCGTGGCGGCGTCCGCAATGTAAATGACACCTCCCCCAGCCGAGTCCGGCAACACCCAATTCCATCCAACACCTCTGAAAATCATCTTCATAAGTGTGTAAGTCAAGAGTCCCGTCTGGTCATCACCAGGACTCATGATTGCTGTGTGTAAAACACCCACAATTACTCCCATCGGAGTGTTTCTGTCTCCCGACTTGTTTCTTTTTTTCGGTGCCGCCAGAACAAAGGAGAGTGGTGAAAACGATGGTAATGACAAAGGAGCAGGGGAGACAAAAGAAAGAAAAAAAAAAGACAATCCCTCCCATGAATGACCCGTGTGCATGCTTTGGTATCTTCTTCGCAATCCAACGCTCGTCTTATGCCAACAGAAAAGAAATCATCCTAGACTCTGGCCATGGGCTTGCGTCGCACCAGGAAAGGACTAGGCATCTCATCCCGCTCGGGATCCCAAACTGCAGCCGGCTCGCCGCCGCTGGCCCGACGCTCCGCAATGCGGTCCTTGAACGCCCTCTTAGGACTAAGGTTCTCGCCGCCAGACATGACGGCCGAGAGGGGGCGGCCGCCTGCTCGGGCCTGCTGGAGTTCGACCAGCGTCCTGCCCTTGATGTTGTTCTTTGCAGCAAGCTTGCCAAGGGGCTCCTGGTCCTTCTTGGTTGAGTTTTTGCGGGAAAGACCGCTCGGGGATTCGCCGCCGCTGGTAGCCGTCAGGTTCGCCGTCGAAGGAATCTTACTCAGCCGGCGACTGGGTGACTGGCCTCGCTCGCGGACGCCACGGCCCAAGTCAGGATTGGAGGCCATGTTGGGCAGCGTCTTGTTTTGGTTCAGGCCGTTCGCCGAAAACTGAGGCTTGACTCGCGAAATGGGAACCGACTTCTGGGACGTCAGGACAGGGCGGTCCTTGGATGTGAAGGGGTTCTGTCTCGACTTGATGTTGCGCGTCGGCGAGGGAACGACGTCCTCATCGTCCGAGTCGATACAGATGGTATCGCGATGAAGATCCCACATGGGATCGCTCGACGCACCGGCGTTCTCGGAGAAGATGTTACCGCTGTTAAGGTTCGGTACTCGGGTGGCGGCGGTGCGTCGAGGGGAAAGCGACAGGGAAGCAATGTTGATGGGCGATGGAGACGCCATCTCGATGTCCATGGGGGTGCCCATGCCGCCAACAAACATGGTCTGGGCTCGGCTGAAGGGCGTGCGAGTGGCTTTCTTATTTGCGATAGGGCTGTCGGTCGAGATGTCGGTGAGGTCCGTCGACGTCGACAGCTCCTCGTCGACGCTGCCGTTGCCGACCGATGATCGCGGGTATTCGGATTTGGTCAGAGAACTATTGAGGTCATGCGCCTGGGCGGCTTCGATGGCCATGCTGGCCGTCTTTCTCTGCAGCTCTGCCTCGACGCGAGACTGCACCTCGCTCTCGAATCGCTTGCGGAGGGCTTCGATTTCCGAGTTGATCTGTCGGTCGATCTCAAGGCGAGCCTTGACCTCCCATTCTCTCCGCAGCGAGCTGTCTACTTCTTGCCTGACGGCAGCCTTGTCGGCCTCAAAGGCAGCAGTCTTCTCGTCCAACTCCTTCGCCCGACGCGCCAGCGTATCCTCCTTGGCTTTGATGACCTTGTTGAGCTCGACGACCTCCCTCTCCTTGCGCATCAGTCGGACCACCGGAAGGTTGAGAAGCTGTGCAGTGTCCGGGCGGTGGTCGGGGTTGACTCTCAGACAGTCTTTGATGGTACCCATGAGCTCGCTCGAATAGCAGCTGGGCAAGGGCGACACCTTGCCCTCCTTGATCTTCTGGACCAGCTGGAAATGCGACTTGGCGTTGAAGGGGGGCTCGCGAGCGCAGAGTTCGTAGATGATGCATCCCAGAGACCAGATGTCGGACTTGAGGGTGTACTTCTCGGCGGCGCAGATCTCGGGCGACATATAGAAGGGCGTGCCGACGTAAGTCGAGGCGAAGTCATGGGACTGAATCATTTTGGACAGACCGAAGTCGCCAAGCTTCACAGAGTTGTCCTCTCCAAGGAAGACTATCACTTGGTTAGCAAACACGCCGACGGTTGGTGGGGTGACGGAACGTACCATTCTCGGGCTTCAGATCGCGATGCAGGATCGTCATGGTGCCGGGGGGCGTCTTCGGCTTGGAAGCTGTGCTGAAGAGGCCCAACACGTTGCTGCCGACTTCGGGAGGATCAATGCCGTAGTGACATCTGTAGAGCGCAGTAACCAGCTGCGAAAAGATGCTCCACACGAACGACTCTTGCGCGCGCTGTCCCTTTACGGCCAGGTCTCTGATGACGCGACCCAGGTCGCCATTGCCACAGTACTCCATGTAGAGGTGGAGGTCTTGAGTGGATTTGAGGTGCTCGCGGTGGTAGTAGCCGACAATGTTTTGGTGTCGGAGGGTCGAGAGGATCTGGAACTCGGCGTGAAGCTGCTCGCGCTCCTTTTGCGACATCTTGAGATAGCTGATTTCCTTCCGGCACATGACGAGGCTGTCAGCCTTTCTCCGAACCTTTCGGATGATCCCAAAGGAGCCATGGCCTGTTTCGTTCCATGCGTCAGCGGAAAGCTCTTTGGGGAGGGCAGGGTTGCACTGCGGAAGGAGAAAAAAGCTTGTGAATAGGTGTGCATACCGATTTTCTCCAGCACCTCATACTTGTCTGCCTCTGAAGTCATCTTGGATACAACGCGCAATGAATCTGATTAGAGGGAATCTCTATGTGTATCCATAGAAGTTGAGAGGCAATTGGTGGCGGCGTTGCGAACCTGCTATTGTTAGTACCTAAGCTGTTGGGGGTGATGGTGGTGGTGGATGACCAAAGGTGCACAGCAAGTCAAAGCTGGTGAACAGAGGTTGGATGCATGGGCACTAACAAGATCGAGCTCGGTAAACAACTGGGGGCAGGTGCCATGGCAACGACGCTAGTGTCGGAGGAGAGATGATCCTTCCTGGAGCTTGGATCTCCACTTTTCTAAGAAGATCTAGACAGCTGCTATCGATAGGGGAGAGCTGATAAGAGATAAGCCTCCTAAATGGTCCACAGTGGGGGGTGGGTCCTGTTGGTGTGCGCAAGAGGCAAGAGGCCATCACATCACGTAACCAAAGTCCTTAGTGGCTTGTGCGGAGGCGAGGTTCATGGAGGTGGGCATAGAGTTACCAGACTTGACACACACCCTCTCCCTCCTTTTCTCTCACTCAACTTCGTCTCATTGACCTGACAGAAAGACCTCCTTTCATGCATTGGCTTCTAAGTCTGGCAACTTGCTGTTTACCTCTGTGGCTTTGGATATAGACCCTTCTAGAGTGTTCTCCCAAGCAACCCCACCACAATGGTGCTTCGGAAAGACGAACTCGAAATACAGCTCAAAAACGAGAATGAATTGATCAAAAATGGCGTGCTGAGAGAAGACAATCCCCTGGATCAGTCCGTCGAGTTTGAGGCCTTCCTGCTGGCTTGCAGGAGAGGTGATCTAAAGACGTGTCAAGAGCTGATATCGGCGGGCGTGAACATCAATGGCAAGGATCGCTTTGACTATACCCCCCTGATCATTGTAAGTGTGCCAGGAGGACGGACCCAGCTGGGATGTCACTGATGAGAGGTGCCAAGGCCAGTCTATGTGGTCATCTGGAACTCGTACAGCTGCTCCTGGAGTCCGGTGAGTACTACGATGCCCACAAGTGGTGTTGTTGACTGAACCGAACCAGGTGCTCTGGCCGAGAGAAATACGTTCCAAGGAGAGAGATGCATCTACAACGCCCTTAACGACAGGATACGGAACCTTCTTTTGGAGTATGACTACTCGAAATCGACGGATCCCCTGCAGCCATGGGCGGGTCACATTACCAGTCTCCTCTCCAAGGCCGTCCCAAAAACAGCGGACATCGGCCTGATCGCCGCGGCGCAGTCCTTCGACCTGCACAAGTTCATCTTGGCGGCGCGGACGCCGTATTTCCGTAAGAAGCTGTCCGACGCGCCCGAGACGACGACGTGGAAGCTCCCGTCCACCCTCCCGCTGGAGTCCTTCCAGGTCGCCCTGCGCTACCTCTACCTCGGCGAGGTCCCGAGAGACGTCGTCACCCCGCGCAGCACCGTCTCGGAGGAGGAGGTGCTCACAGGCGTCGACAAGCTCAGCAAGCAGCTCGAGATCGAGCAGCTCTGGGAGGCGATCCTCGCGGGCGGCGACCGCCGCCTTGCGCGTCAGCGGTACGAGGACGAGGTGAAGCGCGCCCAGGGCCAGGTCGAGCGCTTCTACCGCGACAAGGTCCTCGGCCACAAGATGGTCGTCGAGACGAAGCGAGTGGGAGACGTCAAGTGGCGCCACGACAATTCCATCTTCGCCGACTGCCTCCTCTGCGCGCACGAGCCCGAGAGCGACGAGGTCGGGAACGGCGCGGGAGAAGACGACGATGCCGACGCCGGCGTCGTCCGCCTCAACGGGATTCCTCTTGGCCCAGTCGTCAATACTGACGGCGACAGACCGAAGCGGAGGCCCAGGAAATCGGTGGTGTACCCGGTGCACAAGGCGATGCTCGTCCGCAGCCCCTACTTCGAGACCATGTTCTCCAGCGAGTTTCGCGAGGCGCAGGACTCGGAGCACCTCCACGTCGTCACGGTGGACTGCATGCCCGACGTCCTCGAGATCGTCCTCACTTACCTCTACACCGAGAAGGTCGACTGCCCCCTCGAACTCGCCCTGGACCTGCTGTACACTGCCGACATCCTGTTCCTCGACAAGCTCAAGACCAAGGCCGCGCAGGCCATCAGCACCCTGGGCAGCGGCAACAGCAATGTGTGGGCCGACCGCACGCACGCCTCGGCGGGGCGGCAGGAGGAGGGTGAAGAGCAGCAGCAGCAGGAGGACGAGATGGAGCCCATCAACATCTATGACGTGATCCACGCTGCCTGGGACTTGCGGGTGCAGCGCCTCGAGGAGTTTGGCGCCCGGTATCTCGCCGACCGGCTGGAGGACTACATTGACGAGCCCGAGTTCGCCGAGCTCATCCGTGAGAGCGCCGAGCGGATCAGGAACCGTCAGGAGACGGACACCATCGAGCTGCTGGACGACATCCGGTACTACCTAGGCGAGCGGTTCCGCCTGCGCTTCGAGGACGCCAACCTCGACGAGATGATGGACGAGGAGGGCGAGATCGACGCCGCCCTGGCGGAGACCATTGCCGCGCAGAGTGAGCAGCAGCAACAGCAGCAACAGCAGCAACATCAGCAGACTAATTGGAAGGAGGAGCCCGTTGCCGCTCCTGTGGAAGCAGCATCCGCTGCGACTTGTGTGCGGGACGGCGAGGGTGGCGAGGGCGTCAAGACGTTGGCCGGTGAGGTGGCCGAGGACGAGTTCGCGTCAGATGCCATCAACTACCAGATATTGCTTGGGAAGATCGACACAATGCTGGATCGCTTGAAGCTGGACGCGTAGACGGTGCATATTAGATGCTATAGAGCTAGAAAACACCGACGCTCATTGCGAGAAGCGCTTGTCCTGTGTACGCATGACGTTGGTGATCCCTTGACCGAATGGTCTGAGAAGACCTCTCTGCATCGGCTTATATCGTCAAAAGACCTGGGCGCGATGGCCTTCGCACCGTATTTATCACAGGCCCCCGATGGTGAACCAAAACGAACGATGGCGCACTGCATGTGTTATTCCGTTCTTTTCGTTTTTTTCTCTTACCCGCCCCTAGCGGACATCCGATATCAGCCTGTGGTATAGCAGTCGCATCAAACACCGTTACATAACAGCCCCTTCCAACTCCCCCCCTCCCGCTACGACCGCGCAACAACCTCGTCGAAGCTCTGGCCCACCAACTTCAGGAAAACGTCCTTGTACTTCTCCGCCGTGGCCAGGCACACGTCCTCGGGCAGGGCGACGCCCTCCTTCCCCTTGAGCCCTTGCTCGATGAGCCAGTTGCGGATGAACTGCTTGTCGAAGCTCTCCTGGTCGCGGCCGACCTCGTACTTGTCGGCGGGCCAGTACCGGCTGCTGTCCGGGGTGAGCACCTCGTCCACGAGCACGACCTCGTCCGTGTCCGGGTCGACGCCGAACTCGAACTTGGTGTCGGCGAGGATGATGCCGCGCTCGGCGGCGTAGTCGCGCGCCGCGGCATAGAGGCGCAGCGCCAGCTCCTCGACGCGGCGCGCGTGCTTCTCGCCGACGAGGCGGACGGCCTCGTCCGGGTGGATGTTCTCGTCGTGCTCGCCCTGCTCGGCCTTGGTGCTGGGCGTGTAGAGGGGCGTCTCGAAGGCCTGGGATTGCTGCATGCCGGCGGGAACCCGGATGCCGTGGACGGTGCCCTTGGCCTTGTACTCGTTCCAGGCGGAGCCGGTGATGTAGCCGCGGACTGGCGATGTGTTAGTCGGGGAGTGGGGAGTGGGTGTGTGAGAAAGAGGGGCTATATGTACCAATGGCCTCCAGGGGGATGACCTTGAGACGGCGGACCTGCATGGCGCGGTTCTTGATGAGGGCGGCGTCGGCGGCGGGCAGGCCGGCCGGAGGGTCGAGGGTGAGGAAGTGGGTCTTGAGACCGGGGACTCGGTCCGAGAGGACCTTGAACCAGTGTGCCTACGGGCGGATTGTTTCCTTTTTAGCAAGACTATTGTCTCATGTTTGATTTTGGTCCCAAGGGGTGAATGATTGAGTGAGTGGGTGGGTGAGAGCTCTTACGGAGGCGTGGGTGAGGATGGCGCCCTTGTCGGGGATGCCGTTCTTCATGACGACGTCAAAGGCTGAGACGCGGTCGGAGGCGACAAAAAGGAGCGTCTTGTCGTCGACCTCGAAGACATCGCGGACCTTGCCCTGGCCGATTTTCTTGAGACCGGTGAGGTTGACGGATGTAACTTGGTTAGTGGCCATTATGTGAGTGTGAGTGAGTATGTGTGTATGAGTTGAGTGAGTGAGTGAGTAAGTGAGTGGGGTGGAGGGGTAAATTTGTCGTCCTTGGAGGGGTCACGATGGAGGGGCAGAAGAAGCTGATACCAAGCAAGTGGTTAGCTGTTTAGTAAGTCTCTAAGAGGAGAAACACTGTTAGAGCACAAGAGATGTACCAAAAGGGCCCAGTGCTGCTGTTTTTGAAACTCCTGGTGAATGTGGGGATGAGAAGTGAGTCAAAAACAAGGCGTCTGGGTTGACGAAAATCGCAAGAGGAAAAAAAATAAAAATTCCCCTTCGGGTGCAGCTGCTCCACTAGGGGATTGTGTACCAACTGTGTACCTAGTTGGCGGCTCGAACTTTACTACAAGGTTTCGCACAACAAACCCAGAATCATGGACTGCAAGTCACAAAGAGTCTGAGGGGAATAACATCATCAAGACTTTATTGTGTCTTTGTTTTTGTTGCAATCATGCTAGACTCTGTCCTGAACTCCCCCTTGCCCTTCAAGTGCCTGCTGCAGAACTGGTACTTCTAGCAGGACAACTGCTTCAACAACCATTATCAACCCGCTAGAAGCATCGCACCCGTGGCAGTGAACACAGCCATGGCCAACACAGCGAAAAGTCCATCTGATCCCAAAGGTGGTGCACTGTGATGAGATGCAGCGCTCTCGGATTTGCCTGCAGTAGGCGCTGACAAGGCCGTCGAAACAAGACGTGTTGCATCTCCACTGGCCGTCTGCGTTGGAGCAGGCGTTGTCAGCTGGCTTGCCACGCCTGTGGCCGTCGGCAGGGCGCTTCCATCGCCGCGCAGCTCGATGATGTTGGACCGGCTTGAGTTGAGGTTCGCCTGGGCGATACCGACCTGCTGGTTGGTTTCGTCGTACACCACGTACGCGCTCCGCAGAAAGGTGTCTCCCAGGATGGCGAATCTGCTGTTTGTGACGTCGAAGATGGCGCTGTTCTGGATCCCGAACATGCAGGTCCGGTCGAAGGGGGTGAGATCGTCGAGCTGGTCCATGATGCGGTCGAGGGTGTCGAGGACCATCTCCTCCAACGGGACTCGGATCTTGACGCGCGCCAGGTCGAAGTCGATGAAGTGGCCCTCGCCCATGGCCCCTCTCCATTTGCAGTCGATGAGCCCGTATCCTGCATCCACGACGCCGAATTTCGCCCAGAGGGACTTGGTCAGCCTTTCGGGGAACAGGCACACGGTAGAGCCGGAGTCGAGAAGGGCTGTGACGTTGAAGGAATCCGCGGTCATTTGCACCCGTTTCTCATCGGGGGTCTCGACTGCGACTCCAGTCATGGCGATGCTGTAGCTGGTGATGCTGCCCGAGCTGGGGTTCTCGAGGAGCGGAAGCGTGGTGAGCGTTCCAACGTACTTTTCCGTGTCAACCCCTCCAAAGAGGACAGTACCCTCGGACGAAGACAGGTCGTTCTGTGAAAAAAAAAAAACCCCCCAAAGTGCGGTTAGACAGGAAGCTGCCGAGTTGCGGAGGTCGAGTTACATACCAGCCACATGCTGAACGCCTTCCGGCCTATATGGCCCTGCGCAACCATGCTGTCGAGAATGGTGGGATATCGACGCCGCGATGATACGCCCTCGGAGAAGCCCAGGCCCATCAAGCCCGAACCCTTGGCAGTTTGAATGGCGAAGCCCAGCTGTTGGTTGGTGGTTGTTTTGCCATCGAAGCTCACGGTGTCCTGGATGTAGTCTCCCCGGATATTCTTACCGTCGAGGTACGTAATGTCAAAGCCGTTGCGACTCACGACCTTGAAGGTGGAACTGGCGCTCGAGTCGATGGGCTTGACGCAGCCTCCGCCAAGCTGGCCTTGTAGCGACCGGCTTACGCACAGGTCGGCCTGCTTGTCGACGACCCACGTGTCGCTGCTGCCCGTATCGAGATGGAGCAGCGTTTTCTGGCCCGGAGTGCCGACGTGCACCTCGGAATAATATCCGCCGCCGGTGATGTTGTTGATGGCGGCGAGGTTCAGAGTGTCACCGCGGCGCGTAATCTGTATCGGGTCGACAGGGAACTGCACCCTGTGGAAGTTGGCCGAGACGACTTTCGAAGAGGCGCCCTCGTTCATCAGCGCCGCGAAGGCCAAGACCTTGAAGAGCCGCATCCTCGTCGATGGTTGGGTGGCTGATTCGTCGTTCCTGTTGCTACCCGCGATGCGGACAAGCTTGTATTGATAGGAGATGCTGGAACCCGCGTGCAAGACGCCGTCGACAACGATCTGCAGCGCATGAGCCGTTGAAATTCGACAGCGAAGAAGAAAGGACGAGGAGAAAAAGAAAAAAAGAGGGAGAGAGAAAAAAAAAAGGCGGGATTGGTGGTATCGCCAGACTTTTTTCTGACCTGCGGGCTTGTTATAATTCAGCCGTGACTATT
>NWBT01000045.1:4763920-4782150 GCA_003386485.1 Colletotrichum lentis
GGGGGGGAGTCGCATATAAGCAAATTCAAAAGTCCACAATCTTGATCCGGCTCTGGACGTCCTCGGGGAGATCCTCCTTCTTGACGATGCCCATGTTGACGCAGTCACCGAGGAAGAAGAAGGCGCGGTCCTGGGCGTAGCTAAGGTAGTCGTACTCGTCGCCCTCGTCCTCTTCAGCGTCCGCAGCGGCCTGGACCTCGGCTTTGGCGTCGGCGTCGCCTGCGGCGGCGGCGGCCTCGTTCTGGGCCTGCTTCTCCTGCTGCTCAATCTCCTCGCGGGACTCGAAGCCAGGCACCTTGGCCTGGACGATGCCCCAAGCGACCCACATGGCGCTGTTGATACCGCGCCACAGGCGCGTCTCCTCGTACAGCTCCTTGACCTCGGCCTCAATGGCCTCCTCGGCGCGGCGCTCCTCGTCCTTCCAGTGGTTCGGCGGCACGCGGGCATCAAGCATGAACTCGACGATGGAGCTCGAGGAGCTGGTTGGAAGGAGGGCTGGCGTAGTGCTGCCGGCGGGTGCGTCGGCGGGGCCGAGACGCGGGGTGGAGGCGGCGCTGTGGGTGAATTGAGGGCGGTGCTCGACGTAGGCCTTGAGAAAGCGGCGCTGCTCCTGGATGGTCGGGTAGCGGGCCGTGTTGCAGCGGAAGGGAAGGGTCTCGTGGTGGTAGTCGTAGGCCCACTCGGTAAAGTGGTTGGCGAACTCGTGACCGGGTACGTTTGCGGCGGCGTACTCAAAGTCGATGACGACGAGTTGCTTGTGCTCGTTGGCAGGCTGCAAAAGGGGAGACTTTTCGTCGTCCGGGCGCATGCGCAAGATGTTGCCGTATTGCGTCTGGAAGCTGTCAGGATTTCCTTCCTCCTATCCAACAAGGACCACACAAGACAGAAAGAGGGACCGTTATACTTACGTCGTTGTGGGCAAAGATAAGACGTTCGCGGATTTCCTGGTGGCCCTTGTAAGCGCCAAGCACCAGTTCACGGTGTTTGTCGTACAACTCCTTGAAACGGTGCCATTCCAGGCCGCAGACGTAGCCGTGACCGCGGAACACGCTGTTACCCCTTCGTACACCGTCGTCGAGGGCCGCAATCTTCTTCTCGACGTTTCCCAGCCAGGAGTCCCAGTTCTTCAGCACGGCGGGGCCTTCGTCCTTTTCCCGTTCCAGGACGTCGATGCCCACGTGCAACTCGCGCATACGCTTAGCGATCTGCTTGGAGGTCTCGGGCTCGCGCAGGTCGCTGGGCGTTAGGGTGATGGAGTTGAAGTACTCCTCGAAACGGCCGTTAGTGAAGCATCCCAGAAGCCTGGGGCCAATCCTCTTGCGAGCCAGCCTTCGGAGCACGCTGAGCTCGTTCTCGCGGTCGATGAGATGCTCAAGGCCGTAAATGCGCAGGAGGAGCTTTGGCGGGGGCTTCTTGCCAGTCGTCTTCTCATCGAGGCTTTCAGGGGGAGATACGACGTAGACGGCGTTAGTCAGGGCGCCACTGAGACGCTTCACTATGACACTGTTGCCACTCTCCAAGGGGACCCTCCTCCACCCCTTGATCTTGAGGGTGTGCGTCAGGCGCACGATTTCATTCTTGAATGTCGCCCAGGATTTTTCCTTGTCGTCTACCTTGCTCAAGTCGTCGGTGCTTTTCCCGCCGCCGCCGCTGTAGCTGAGTGTCTTGGAGTTGTCTAGGACGGCATCGCAGGTGGGCACGACGACGTCGTCGCCAACATAGTCGGTGTCGGAGCTCGCCGTCCTGTGAAGCAAGCTGCGCGAGTGAGATTTTCGGTGGCGGGCAGAGGGGCGCCTGCCGAGCTTGGGGGACATATGAGGGACCGAGTTGATGCCCATGGAGGCCATGCTGTCCTCGATGATTCTCTGTAGCCTGTCGAACGACACGTCGCTCGAATCGGATTCAATTGAGTCGGAGCGGGGGCGGGGTGCGGCGGCGGGCTCCGCTGCTGCGTCGGGTGCCGGCAGCCGCTCCTTCTTAGTCTTGGACTGCGGCGAACGGCGGCGGGGAGACGGCTTGCTTTTGCGAGAGGCCTTCTTTTTGCGCTCGTGTTCCAGCCAGTCATGAAGCTGAGCGAGCAGCTTCTGGCTCTCATAGTAGTGTTTCTGGCCATGACGGTGGTGAGACTGCTGAACGGCGGCGGCGGCGGCAGCGGCAGCGGCAGCTGCTGAGGAATCATCGGCAGAAGACTGGGAAGGCGAGGGTTCCAGGACGGGGGATGAGCGAGAGGAAGAGGAGCTCGTGAGGCCCATACGGCCGCTCAGTCTCTTTGCCATGTTGGCGGCGTACTGCCTCTTATGGTGAGCCTGCTGTTCGGGAGGTGGTGGGTTTGGGGGCGAGACGGTATCAGCCTCTGGCTCGGCGATTTGGACGACTGTGACAGGGTTAGCAAAAGCATGGGGACTTTGAGGTCTTGTAAGCCCAGCGACGGTACCGGTCCATCAAGTCGTGGTTGTGGTGTGTGCGAAGCAAGGGTGCGCGAAGCGTCACTGGGTGACCCGGGGCAAAAGCATGTGAGCGAGTGGCCACCGCGGCTTGGGTTTGCATGGATACGTTGCCCCTTGGTTGCAAAGTGTCCGACGAAAGGGCATCACACGATACCACTTGATGAGGGTGCTGGGCCTGCAGACTTCAGGTTAGGCCGGGCGAGGTGAGGGCGAGGACTGACCTTTGCTGGAGGTGGTGGCGGGGGAGGAGGAGGGCTTGTCGCTGTCGTCGTCCGTCTTCAAGGCTGAGCGCAGGGGCAGGCCATTGACCTGGGGCGAGGGAGAAGACATTGCGGCGACAGGCACAAGGGCGACGTTGGCAGGCTCCGAATAGGACGAGGTTTGCGGTGGTGGTAGTTCGTGGGAACAGGTAGATGGGATGAGTAGATGGAATAGGGATGGCTTGGGCCTGAGAAGACCCTGAGGGTAGTCTTGGGTGGAGAATCGAGCTTGCCCTTCCGTTGCGGTGAGAATGAGCGAGGTAGGGAACAATGATATGGTAAGGGTAGTAGACAGGTATGAGATGAGAGGTGACAGATTGCGGCGGTCGCGAGTCGGGGGAAAGTCGTATTGGGTGCAAAGAGTCAAAGACGTCTGTGTGTTCTGTGTGAGGGGTTGTCGACTTACCTATCGTGGGGCTCACCAGCGTCGGTATGGGTACGTACCTGCTATGTACAGCCCAGGACAGTACAGTACCTAGACGCCAACTTGTTCTAGGTAGGTAGGTAGCTTGTGTAATTAAGGTAGGAAGGTAGTGAGGGGTGAGGGGGGTTATGGGGTAGGTGTCTGTTTGTTGGAGAGGAGAGTTTGCAGGTGGCACAAGGACTGTAGTTACGATGGACAGGTAGTTCAGATGAAGAGAAGTGTGATAATAACCTATTGGAATAGATTGCAGTTGCAAAGAGGAAATTTGTCGTGTGTTGCGAGGGAAAAGCAGCAGCAGCAATGAGCGCTCGATCGGTGCCTGTGTACCGACAGCAGTAGCGACAACAGGGCATAGATACACAGCTTACCTAGGTACCTAGCCGAGACCCGTTTGGACCGTTTCGTTGACCGAGCCGTGGGGAGCTGCTCGGACGGTGGGGTTGAAGCCCGAGAGAGTCAGCACGTCAGGTGCAGGCTAATTATTGGTACGTACCAAGATATCGTCCCCGATCAACTCAATACGATGTATCGGCACTGCCACGAAGCCACAATTTCACACAAACCGCCAAAACTGAGGGCCCACGACAAGCGCCAAAATGGATTCCACCGACTTCTAGAGAACACCCCCCGTGGCACATATCAAAATCCCTAGAGCAGGTTTGGTTTTCTTGTTTTTCGCGCTACGCCCGAAATGTGTCCTGCTCAACCCGCCCGACTAACACACTCGCTCGGCCGCCCAATGTCTCGTGCACATTGCTCTGTCGTGCAAGTCTTCAATTGCAAGCAGCTAGGTATGTATGGCAACCTGGATTTCGGCACAACATGTAGCCCAGGCGCCCTCGAACATGACGTCAACGGACCCTGCTCCTGTCCAGTCGGGAGCTGCCGACCCCTGCTTGCATGTGACGTACATAGCGACGCATACGAATAACATTTACTACCTTGGCTACGGATGCATGCACATATCCGTACACACCTAGCATACGTACCGTATGTTCAGTAGCAAACAGACGCACACACACATACATACATATATACCAAGCCAAGATGGAAGATGGCTCACCATCCACCCAAACCTGTTAATTGAACTGGACAATACCAAGTTCGGCGTCGTGTCACGCCAGTCCTAACGCCACACAAATCATCAGTCTCGTGTCAAACTCGCCTCAACCCGCCTGGTCATTTATGATACAGCAACAACCTAGAGCCACTTTCACCCGTCACGTCACGACAAGCTCTCAGCACCTCTGTCTCTGTCCTCTGTATCTGTCATTCAAAACGCCTCGCTCGATATGTCCTCTGAAGTTGTCATATGCCAAGGACCTCTACAGTCCCGCGCCATGGACGCTACACCTTGGTCGTCCGCCCCTCCCTCTGCAGCGCCCACTCCACCGCCGCCTTGACGTCGTCCACAATCATCTTGGGCGCGTGCGTCGGCGGGCCCCTCCCCTGCTTCCAAACCCCCGTCCTGACCAGCACCGACGCCCACTCCGTCTCGTCGTTGCTGTAGTCGTTGGCCCCGCGGATGTCGCTCTCCGGGTTGTCCCCGACCATGTACACCGTCTTCAGCGGCGCCAACTCGCCGACATCTCTGCTCGTCCTGCCCAGCAGCACCGCCCGCCGGTGCGCGTTGAGCACCCTCTCCGCGTACCGGTACGTCGTCGCGAACGGCTTGCCGAACACCGTCGTCCGCAGCGCCGCCCCGCCCGTCACCTCGCGCCACACCCCAGCCACAGCCGCCTGGAACGCCCCTTGCCCGAACCGCGGCAGGTGGTACGTCGTCGGCCACACGAGGTCGGCGTTCGAGTACACGAGCGCCGGCTGCCCGTCCTGCTGCCAACCGCGGTTGGGCAGCGCCGTGTCGCCGTTCTTGGCCGAGTACGTCCCGAGCACGCCCCCGCGCGAGAGCAGCAGGTCCGTAATGATCTGGATATCGAGCGCCCAGTCGCGCGGGTCGTTGAACACGAACATGGCGTCGATCTTGAGCACCTCCGACTCCGCCGCGTCGCCGTCGCCGCCGCCCGTATAGATTGGCTTCGGGAGCGGCTCGTGCGTCGACGCGTATACCGACTTCATGAGCCGATCAAAGGGAAACACGTCCGGGTACGCGTGGATGATGTCCGCCGGCGTCACGACATTCTTAAACCCGTACCTGACGCGTTGATGTGAGAAGTGAGTACCTATGCCGTTTTCTTGAAGAAAACCTACTGCCTTGCGATCTCGCGGCACTTCTGCGCGTCGGCGCCAGTCACGAAGATGGTCTTGTCCCCCAAACCCTCGGGCCCATGCACCAGCTCCTGGAATGGCGTGTGCGACTGCACAAAGTTGCCCACCGAGAGCTCGACGCCGAGCTTCTCGCTGAGGTCCTTGACGCGGACGGCCTCGGGCCGGCCCCCGCCGTTCGTCAGTAGGATGAAGGGGATGTTGTTGTCGTTGAGGTACCGCAGCGACTCGGCGGCGCCGGGGATGGGCTTCGCTACGTGCAGCAGAACGCCGTCGATGCTTGCCTTTTCGTCAGTCGTAGCTCTTCGATTTGTGTGGTGAAAAGCAAATGCCAATGTTGGGATTACCGCCTCCCTATAAGAGGCGTACACATGTTGACCAGGGGCGGAGGGAGTTGGGTTGACTCACTCGAATGCGAATGCAAATGAAGGGGCCTCGCCCGCCTCGAAAACAGGCTTCTTGGTGCTAAATCGCCGCTGCGGCCTCGACGCCCCCCAGCACGCCGGCCCTGTTACGCCGTTCTTGTTCAATGCCGTGAAGCCTCTGTCATGACGCCCGATACCGGCGGTCGCGAGCCGGAACGGAGCGCGTGCCGTCCAAGTGGTGAGCGGCCTCGAAAGCCGGCCGAGGCCCAAGGCTCTACCTGCCCGACTCATTATGTATACCGGCTTAAAATCAACAGCATGAAATGTTTCGCATAGTATGGTTGAAGAGTAGAAATGGGTTGGCTCTCTAGGAGACGGAGTGAGTGAGTGAGTGAGTGAGAGGTGATGATGATGATTCAACGCTGAGGTGGACTCGCACGGATACAGCAGATACCTTAGGTACATACGGAGTACTCCGTACCGGGTGTGATAGAGGCATTGAGATTGAGAGCTCCCCGCCATCCCCTGCGCATGACCCACTGCCGCCCACCCCCACTCGCTAATTTTAGCGGCAGAGCTCGTGCCGGCGGCCGCTGCACATGGCGGCGGCGGGGTGTTTCTTGGCTATCGATGTAACGGCTTCACATGGCAGTAAAACGGCAAAGTGTTGCACCTAGGAGGAGTGAGTGATATTTGGTAGCCCTCTAATTCTTAGTTGTTGCCATTTCCTACGGCGTGTTAGTGGCGTCGTTGAAGGCGAGTGAGGATCACTCTGATTTGTGTCTACACCAACACAGAGTCGAGAGGCACCTACAAGAGCCTTAGGTGACACAGGACATTTGCTTAGACCTGAGAACGTCTTGATACCACTACTTGCTTCAGAACATCCGCCCAGTGAACTCTTCGACCGTGGAGACAAGTAGATACCGGCTACAGGGCCCGTAAAACGGTCCGTATGTGTACAATGATATTACAACGTGATTGAGTGGTCTCGGAGCTGATTGCTCAAAGGTCTATCGCATGGACAGCTGGTGGTACATATTACACAAGTCGACATGGCCTCCCTGTCTTCTCTTTTTCTTCAACCCTTGGTCGTCGGCCGGCCCGCCCTTAGTCCTTCTTCCAGCCGCCCTCCCAGTCGTTCATGTGGTCCAGAATGACCTTGGCCGCCGCCGACGGCGAGTGCTGGCGGCCCAGAGCCTCGACGAAGTCACCCTCGGGGTCCATCAGGTAGAAGTATATGCTGTGGTCCACCAGATAGTCCTGGCCGGGCTTGACGTGCTGCGGCGTGCTGAAGTAGACGCGGTACAGCTTGCACATGTCCTTAATCTGGTCGTAGGTGCCCGTCAGCCCGATAAACTTGGGGTGGAACTCGGCGAGGTACTCCTTGACCACCGCCGGGTTGTCGCGCTCCGGGTCGCACGTGATGAAGATGGGGAGCACCGAGCCGGGTCGCTTCTGCTCGACGAGGTCGTACATCTGGGCCATCTTGTCGAGCTCGTCGGGGCAGATGTCGGGGCAGTGCGTGAAGCCGAAGTAGACCTGGGTGACTTTTGTTAGAGCTGCTGCTGCTGCTGCTGCTTTCGTATGCATTCGCAACTGGGGGCGGTTCATACCAATGCGTATCGGCCCTTCATGTCCTCGCTCGTGAACTTGTTTCCGTTCTGGTCGGTCAACTCAAATGGCCCTCCGACCTTGGGCCGTCCGATGCCCTTGGTCGCGTCGGCGATGCGCTTGCGCTCCATGCGCTGCTTCTCGTGTTCAAAGTACCATGTCAAGCCAACACCTGTGCCGACGAACAGAAGACCGGCCTTCCACGAGAAAGGCTGGTTACAACGCCCAGTCAGCTCATCGGCTCCCAACTTCAACTTGGATGCTTGTTCTCAAGCGGAAACGGCTCCCTTACCCCTGATCGATATCTGCTCTTTGCCTCCTCCACAGTCTTGTATGTCTTCGTCCTCCTCTGCGCCGGATAGGGTCTCGTCTGGAACGCATTCGGCGCGGCAGTCGGCCGGGTCTGCTTAGGGATCGCTGCTTGGGAGATGCATCTGCGGCATTGCGTCGCTGATGTGGAGGAAATGGACTTCCACAAAAGCCTCGAGGTTGCGTGTGACATGGTTGCTGCAATTGGGGTGTTGAGCTGCAGTATTCCAGGGCGGTGATTACAATTAAGGCTGGAGAGAGAGATCCAAGTTGCCGCTCGACATCGCAAGATCCAAAAAGCTCTCGGTGAGCTTGGGCCACTGACCTAAAGTCGAAGTATCGGAAGAACAGTTGATGCGGGAGAATTGTGGTCACCATGTTTCTCACCTGGCCACACCGAAAACCACTCACCGAATGAATTATGGGTCTCGTCAATGCTAGGACTTCACCCAGTGAAGCTCAACTTCACAACCTCCAACACCCCTGCACATCAACAAGAAACCTGTCTAATCATTTTTAGTCATAAGGACTTATTATCTCTGCTTCTTTTTTGAATACAGGAGCTCAAAGGTCGCATTCTTTGTCACTGTGGGAAGCCGACGTTGGGGGAATATGGATTCAGATGTTGAGCCCAAGGTGAAAGGAGACGGAGGCAGGCAGGATGAGAATGACCAGGAAATGGCAGATGCCCCGGTCCAAGACGCCCCTATTTCTCTGTTCGCACCTCCAGCCGCAGTTTCAAGCCAGACAGATTTCAAATTTGCTCCTCCTTCCTCAGATCCAGATCATCTCACACCCACGCTACAGAAACCAACAGACCCGCCCTCACCAACAACCAACCCCAGCAACACCATTCTGGAAACGACGGAGAAGCCTCCCGAACCCCAAAAGATGGCTCCCAAGAAGAAGGGTACCGCTGCAATCAAGAAGACGCCAAAGCGGCCCAAGGGCGGCGGCGGCACCAAGGCTGGCAGGCCGAAGAAGCAGGCCGACACCGTCTCCACGACGTCGTCGACCAACGTGCAGGAGGAGCTGGGCGGTGGCTCGGACGAGGAATCCGACAACGGACCGTATTGCATCTGTCGCGGCCCCGACGACCACCGCTTCATGATCTCATGCGACGTCTGCGAGGACTGGTTCCACGGGGAGTGCATCGACATTGCTAAGGACGTTGGCGAGAATCTCATTGAGCGCTTCGTGTGCCCCAACTGCACCGACGTCGAGAACAACGTCGTTAGCCTGTTCAAGAAGATCTGCTCCTACGGCAAGTGCGTCAAGGCCGCCCGCCTATACGGCGATGGCGAGAAGAGCGCCTTTTGCTCCGACGAGCACAAGCAGCTGTGGTGGGAGAAGAACATCGCCTCGCTGCCCAAGAAGTCCTTGGCTAAAAACACCCAGAATGGACTGACCCAGGAGGAGCTCATGGCGCTTTTGAACAGCGATTTGGCTGCCGTTGATCCGGACGATGGCCAGTGGAGGGTCCAGACTCGTCCGTTCGCTCCCCCGGCCACTGGAGGTATGTGGAAGAAAACAACCCTGCGCGCCCGAACAGGTGCTTTGACGAGGCAAGGCTAACTCTGCTATCGCAAGCCGAGAGTCCCGAGGCTAAGAGCAAGGCTCTCGCGCCCGGCATTCTGACCGAAGAGGAGGTCGACATCCTCAAGGCCTCGGCCGCCGAGCGCTACAAGATGGGCGAGGAGGTCGTCCTCTGCCAGAAGATGCTGCAGCTGCTCGACTGGGCCAGTGACCGTCGCAAGTCTCTCATCGCTGCCAAGCACTTTGACGACGCGGCATGCGGTTACGATGACCGCCTCGACCAGGTCGGCGTCGTCGGGCCCTTTGCCAACTGGCTCCAATCAGACGAGGCCAAGGAGGTCTTCAAGGCGGGCAGCCTCGACGTCGGCAGCCGGCTGAGTGGCGACGACAAGAACATTTGCGACAAGAAGCGCTGTAAGGCGCACCAGGGCTGGTTCTCGATCCACACTAGGGACGTGCGATACCAGATGAAGCTGCTGGCCATGGACGCCAACAAGAAGCTCGACAAGGAGCGCCTGATCAAGCAGTCTGCCGCCGAGCGGAAGCTGAGGAAGGACGCCGAGAAGAACTACGTCCAGGCCGTGCTTCCCGATGGCAGTCTCGGACCACCCCGGTCTGCGTGAGAATTTCCCGAGGTCTCGCGGAGTTTTGGTGTTGTGGCGACGGCGACACTGGCGTTTTCAAGAGATTTTGGGAGTGGTTGTTTCTGGCTTTGAGTTGCCAACTGCGAACCATGGGATTTGCTTGAGAAGCTTGCTATATGATTACATTGTTGCTGTATGGCTCAAGGCGTGTGCGTCGTATTCTTGAGGCCGCACTCCGTGGTAGGCGACCATAAAGACTGTCGTATGCGCAATTAATATTATACTCACACCTACTTCGACAGGGGGCCTCTTTCCCATCCCGACCTTTCCTTATTTTCTCAACTTCACGCATCGCGTATTGGTCTCTCGCCCAGCAAAACAGAGTCTCGGTACACGGGGCTACGACCATTTTCTAGCGCTAATTGTAATTCTGTAGATAAACAAGAGAGCGCTCATCGCCAAGATAATGTATCTTCGTACACGACTGATAAGTCGGACTAGTAGTCAAACCCCTTACCAAGTTGACTCCTCCCGGCATGGTATTCACATTCTTCCCAACTGATATAGTCATAATGGTCTGTCAAGGCTGTAATATACAGCAAACGCTCCAACACTCATGGCATCGTCCTTGGGATGCGTCCTCGGGATGGAAGCACTGCGGCCACGACGGCAATTCCCCGTCCACCCAGCTGAAACCTTCCTCTCCAAGGTCTGTTGTCAGAGGTTCTGTCCTGGACATGCCTGACGCATGTTCATTTACCAGCCCGCTTTTCGTGAGGGCATCATCGATGGACTATCCCTCGGGTGTAATGCCATCGTCCCACGGGACACCGGGCCCCCCTGTCGGTAGGCCCAACAGGCCTCATTCGACTCACTTCGGTCTGCTGATGGAATCGAAGGCGGGCCCCGCGACATCGACCGTCGGGCGTAGACCCCCGGGATCGCGCCTTGAGGTTACGGGCAAGTGAGCAAACGCGGTGCAAGCTCTTGGGGGTGTTCTTGGAAGAGCCGCCTGCAGCCGCCGCCGCCGCCGCCGCCTCCTTCAAACGACTCGATTCTCAGGCCCTGTAGTCGCTCCGCGACGATGCCGACCTCGTCAACCTCGACCTCGTGACGGTAATGATTGCGACGCGGCTCCTGCGTCGTTGGACTCAACGGCTGGGGTATGACGGATCATGCGCCGTTGTCGTCCGTGTCGAAGCACCATCCTCCTTCTCTTCCTCCTCCTCTCCATGCTCCAATTGCGCCCTCCAACAAGCTGTCGGGGACAGTACTGGTATCATTTGTCGAGTTTTGTGGGTTAGGGGATGGCACAAGGTACGGTTGTAGGTGACGATGGAAATGTTAGGCTGAAGAGCAAGTCACAGGAACTGCATGATGTCATTGGCAAGCCTGATGTCCTATATGTCCAGCTGACGCCGTGGTGCAGGCAGAATGTATTCGGGTCCAGGCTTCTTTTGGCTTTTCCTGTAGCTTTCTTGAACGGTGGCGTGACGGAAAAAGACTGCCAAAAGCAGAGATGAACGACAGTCATAAAGATGGCAGTAATCAGAAGAACATCGGTATTGGCCTGGCCCTACTTTTCCGTCCGTGCCACGTTATCCTCGTCAAATCAAGCAGGGTAAAGAGTTACACGCCAACTCGTCCTCCATGGACATGTCTGGCGAGGTGTTGTGAGGCGTCCCTCGGTGTAACTCAACACCATGCTCTCTCAAGGAAACCTAGGGGAGGCAGCTGCATCGTTACCAGTTGAGCCGTGAGCTGCCATCCCTTCTGTACCCAGTCTACCAGGCGCCGGGTCGTAGCGTCATGTGTTCACGGGAGCCATAGGGCTGGCTGTCGCGAGTGACTGCTATTCCACTTCACGCAGCCACTAGGGGGAAAACAGTTCCACGGTTCAGCAAGAGATAAAAAGCACCTGTACCGGCTCCGGCGTTCCTACACTATCTGGAGACGAGATACGTCGGTCTACCACATCACGGCCCAGAACGCTCCGAAAACCCGTGTTGATATGTATGTATGGATATCAACAACGACACCCGCCGCGCTTTCGCATGACGAGTCTCCTCCAACCTTGACGTTTTTAGGTGCCTTGCTTTCCCCAGCATCGTCAGCCGCGGCCCGACAATCACGTCCGACCGAGCGAACCACAAGGCGTCCTGCAGCCTGCGAAGATGTATATACACGTACTATAAGCGGAAACGACATGCAGAAACCAACAAACCATCCTCATTCCATCGCCTCATCCGCCCCAAACATATCCTCCACGCCGTAATCTACAAAGAAAACGACAGGCGAAACCACCAACCAGGAAAGCGTCGACGGGCGAACACTTCCGGGCCCCATATACCAAGGTCGGGCCACAGACGAACTCCTGCTGCTCCCCTCCCCTCAAGGGATGCCGGCAAGGTGGCGGCGCTGTCTCACCCGCATATCAAGGTCAAGCCCCCCGTCGACCTCGAGAATGCAAGTCCCATCCGACGACCGGGTAAGCAATCTCGCATCGTGCCCTAGCCACCGCTTCAAGCCTCTCCCTGGTCTGCTTGAACCCGTCCAGTCTGGACTGCAAACGGACGACCTTCCCCGGCTGGATTCTCGCTCATCTCATCACCCGGCCAGGACGCATTCCATCCGATGGGGCAGGCAGTCCACGTACGCGTGCGTGAGGATGGTTTTATGTACCGTTCCCATGTAATGAATTATCTCCTACAACTTTTTGAGAGTCTCCTTTTTACAAATACAAGGCTACTCCCGCTCGCCCCTTCCTGCTCCAGTGCAGAAGAGCACGGTCTCGATACGCACAAAAAAACAAAGAGGAAAAAGGAGTCCAGCGTGTATCATCTCTCATCTTTCCCCTTCCTCAGAAATTCCGCCGCCGGTAGTCCCGGCCGGGTTGTCAATCATAGTATGAGAGCTCGCGAGTGCACGACCGTGGACACCGTCGAATAACGCTCGCTATTCATCCCTTCAACCTCAAGTCGGAAGGTGAGGACGTGGCAGACGAGAAAAGAGAGAGGGACAAGAGAGAAAAAGACAAGGAAATCAATCGCATGCCGCCGAAACCCCAACACACAGTATTCTTGCGATGCTGACCCTTGATGCCATACCCGTCCGCCAATCGCCGTGCCCGCCATGCCGAACCATTGTCTCTCGCAAAAGGCCGTTTCTCTTTATTGTTGTATTCGCGCAATAGGCGATCCCATGCCAAAAATAGAGGAGGGAAAATATTAGTCGTCAAGTCGCGCTTGAGAAAGTCCAACAATGTCTAGAGAGGGGGAAATCAGTACCGAAGTCTCTCTCTCCCCGTCGCGTGGAGCTTCTCTCTGTACAAAGACGGTGGTGGAACGGGGCTGCTAGGTAAAGTCTCGTGGCGCGTGTCTGTAGATGATGCTTCAAATGAGCATGGACTGCCGTGGACGCCCTTCGGGTTGTATGATCGTGCAGAAAGAAGAAGTCGTAATACTCGTTCAGTAACACTCTGTCGAATGGAGTGGTTGTGATGCGTTGCTTTGATCCGCCGCCTCGCCAGCTGCCAGATGTTTTCCGAGTCATACGAGGAGGGGACAAGGGTGCCAAAATGCCAGACAGAATAAGCGTTTGTTCGCCTAGGTCAAGCTTTGATGCCAATGGCGTCGCCGTCGGCAATAGTGAACGCCGCAGGCTTCAAAAAAGTCGATAGCCGTGGGGTTTGGTGACGTCGAGCCGGAGAGCACTAGTGATGACGGCCGACTTGACTGTTGCTGGCGCGGCTACGCTCGTCCTCCTCCATGACATCGCTGAGCCGAGTCGGGTGATGGTGCCGAGGAACCGTCTCCCAGCCTGGAGCGGCGTACCCAGAACCACTGTAGTCCTGGCCAGCATACGGCTGCTGCTGTTGCTGCTCTCCAGCCGAAGTGGTAGCAGTCTGCGAGTAGCCGGCGCTGGGAGGGTTGGTCGCGGGGGTCTCATACTCTTCTAGGCCTTCGTCAGAAACTGGGGAGGGCGGAGCAATGAAGGGGACCTTGTGTCCCTGGGAGTCGCGAATGAACTGGCCCTGCGCATCAATAGCGTACTCACCTTCAGAGTAACCGCCCTCGGAACCAGCGCCTGTGTAAGTGACACCTCCCTGACCCGCCTCGCCGGATTGGTAGAAGTTGTCGGATCCCGCGGGATTGGACTGGCCGCCAGGGGCTTGCGAGTACTCGGCAGTGTAGCCGGCCTGTTGCTGGCCGCTGTACTCGGGCTGGTACCCGCGTTGCTCGCGAGAGCTGCCGTGACGACTCGGGACACCCTGTGTCATAGGGACGACCTGGACGCCGCCGACAATGGTGGGCTGGCCGTTCTGAAGAGATTGGGTTCGCTCGCGCTCCTCGTGCTCACGTCGACCGAGCTCCTCCCAGGCACGACGGGCCTCCTCTTTGGAGATCTGGAGCTCTTTCTTCATCTCCTTGACCCGCTCGTCGTTGGCAGAGTGTTGACGCTCTTTCTGGATGGCGGCCTGGACAGCGTTCTCTCTAGCACGTCTCTCCTCTTCAAGGGCCGCCTCCAGCATGGCGTTCACTTCCTGGGCACGCTCCAGCTCGGCTCTAGTCTCGAAGAACCATCGCTGGAACTTGCGCTCCGAGCTGGCACGCAGACGCTGCAGCTCGACGACGGCATGGAAGAGATTGGCACCGGCCGCAGTAAGGTCGGTGACCTGGCGAGAGAGCGCCTGGTTGACGGGGTCGCGCTCGATGTCCTGGTTGTTCTGTTCAAGACGTCGGATCCAGAAGCTCGTGAGGCCCTCCCAGTGGGCGGACAAGGTCTCCCAACGCTCAAAGGCGTGAGGAAAAGAGTTTCTAGGTCGCGATGCCGCAGCGGCAGACTCCTGGCCGCCCTGAATCGACGTGTTGGGCGGCTGCTGAGAGGAGCCGGCCTGAGGGGCGGTGCTGTAGGGCTGCTGGCCTGGCTGGGAAGCGGACGCCGTTCGGCCGGGTCGAGTCTGAGCCTGGGACGTGGCAGGCTGGCGGGAGCTTCCTCCCGGGTTGGTTCGGGTTTGTGGGGTGTCGGTGGCCACGGGTCGGCGATGAGAGGCAGGGGGGTCGTGTTGGGGCACATTGGCAGCGCCACCACCGGCCGAACCTCCCGCCGCAGCGCCAGTAGCGGCGGGGGCAGCGCGGCGCTCCGCATTCCGTCTCTGCGTCTCCAATAGGCGAGCGTCCTGCTCAGCTCGCTGTCTCTCCAACTGCATCTGTTCTTGCTCGGCTCTCTGCCGGGCGGCCTCTCTCGCAGCGCGCTCCTGCATGATCATTCTAGGACCACGGATACCAGAAGGCGAGCTGGTGGGATTAGGCGCGCCGGTAGGACGCTGGCGGCTCGGGGTGGACGCATTGCCGTTGGAAGCGGCAGCGCCGCCTCCGATTAGGTCAGCCATGGATGCGCCTTCTTCAATTTCGTCGGGCGTGAACGGGTGGGGTTGTCTGAGGGCTTCCTCGAGGGCAAAGAGGATCGCACTGCGGGTGTTTCTGGAGACGCGGTGAGGGCGGTGGGATTCGCGAAGGGGGTGAGAAGACGGTGAGATGGTCGAGTCGAGGTGTTGCAGAGTTTCGTCGGAGGACTCTTGGTCAAAATCGTCCTCGCTCAGATCCTGTGAGAGAACTCGTCTCGCACGTGAGGTTCGTCGGTAATCGTAGTTCAGAGTCGGCGCTGGCGCAAGTGCTGGCGTAGGCGCGGGCGCGGGCGCGGGCGCAGGTGCGCTTGTTGCAAGCTGCGGGCTGGGACTGAAACCGAGCGAGGCGGCTTCGATGTGGACCTGGCGCGCGGACTGCAGTGTAGGACTCGGGGAGGCTTCGAATCGCGACGTGCGCCGAAGGGTGCGTTGGGAGAGTTGGGACGAAGCCGGCGTGGACGGCCTCTCGGCAGGATCTGGGGTAACGTTTCGCGGTTGCGGTTGCGGCTGCCTGCGCTGCTGCTGGCGCTGAGTGAAAGAGGTCGTGATTTCGTGAATTTCGTGACGGTCGTTAGAGGGCGTGTGGGGGGTTTGGTCTGTCAACTTGACGGAGGTGCGCAGGTCACGGGTCTGACCTGCTGTAGTCGACAAGGTGAAGGTCGCACCGCCGTGGAGGTGAGTCGCAATGGAGGTGAGAAGTAGCGTAGCGCGGCTGTTGATGGGGGAGACCTGCGAGAATGCTGATCTCAAGAGAGTCAGCGGGTACCGGAGAGAGGAGGTGAAGCGAAAGGGAGGTGTGGTGTGGGTTGCTCGGGGGTGAGTAACATGGAGCAAAAAGAATGGGTGAGGTTGGAGGGAAGTGGTGCAGGGAAGGCAGGGTACGGCTTACTCGGTAGGGTTGTATCTCGAAGACGGAGAGGAGACCAGATACCACAGCCAAAAAAGTGAATTAAAAGCGGTCTGCAGGAGCAGGCAAGATGCTACACGGCAGAGACGAATCGAAGTAGGGGGGAAACTGAGGGTCCGCTGGTATGGAGAAAAGGGAGGGTGAGGTTTTGCTGGCCGGAGGGCTGAAAGTGAAGAAATTCGAGAGGTTGGTTGAAGCCGTGAGTTGGAACAAAAAAGAGGGTGGCTAGGCGAAGATGCGCTTTGGGAGCTTTGAGAGCTTTCGGGGCGCGTGGGCAGAATCGAACGGTAAGATTGAGAAAGAGGCGCAATTGGAGAAGGATATGCGGAATTTTGGAACAATGATGTCGTTAGTTGGCGTAAGCTTGACCAAATATCTGAACTAGGCGTGTGTGAGTGTTGATAGGAACCACTGCTAGGTGTGCAGAGAGGTTCTGAAAGACAAGCGAATATTGAAACGGTGGTAATAGTTAGTAGTGGTGGTTGGCAGTGGGTGGTTACCGACTTTGAACCTTTGACGTTGGTGTGAGATGAGAGTAAGAGTGAGAACACACGCAAGCAGGCTGTGAGAGAAGGCCTTTGCAAGGTGGTTGGTTCTGCGTGGTGCAAAAAAAAAAAAAAAAGGAAAAAAAGACAACCAAGGTTGTGTTTGATTCTTTCCCCCCCCCTAATGCAGGCAGAGGCTGGTTGTCGGTGTGAGAGAAGGGCAGGAAGACCCCAGTGAAAGGAGGGAAGGAAGGAGCGGCCAATTGAGCAGTAGCTGGTGACCAGTGGCTGCCGGTTGGTGGTTGCCCTTCTTTCCCCCAGTTATGCCTTCCTCCCAGGAAAAATCCAATCTCAACTTGCAAGTGAGGTGATTGTATCCGTAGAGGGCATCACGTAGTACAAGTGTGATGAGAGAGATAGGGGGTGGAGGGGAAAGGGGCTGGCTCTCTGAAGCTGAAGCAACCTGACCAGAGCTGACTGACTTTGGGTTGAGTGAGTGTACCAGGCTGTTTGGGTTGGGTCGCGACAGACTTCAAGTCAGTGTGTGGGCAGAATGATCGTCCAAACCAGATCGATGTCCTGATGCCAGCAACGCCCAATGAATTGTCTTGGGCCGCACTGCTCTGCTCTGCGCTGCTCTGGCGCTGCTTGCCCAAACCAACCACACCTCCAAGAGAGCTCAGTCAACGTCCAAGGTCAATGCCGTGCCGTGCTTGACTGGGCTGGCGCAGTGGCTGCTTTCTGCTTTCTGCTTGCTGCTGCTACCTGGGGGCCAACACGGACCTGTGTCAGCTCACCCAGCAACACCTCCTCCATTCGACCTTGGTCAGGATATGGGTGTCGAGGTCATTGACGGATGCGCGGGTCGGGGTCGGGGTCGGGGGCGGTCGTCTGTCGAGTGAGTGAGTGTAGGATGGGCGATATCAGGGTCGAGGAGGGCGGGATGACGATGATGATGCAAGCAAGACAAGACTGGGGAGGCACGAGAGAGAGCAGGGCAGAGTCGGGACAGGGCACCACACGCACACCTACGCAGCAACGCGCGCGCGGGAAGGGACACGCGACGGGTTTTAATTGTTTCGGCAGGGCACCGACACCGTACCCCCAACCCATCAATCATCATCTCGCGTAGAATCAACATAATCACCACGGGCGGAGCTTTCGTTTCTCGTAGCGGATAGCTCTCTCCCGCTCTCGGCGGAGCAGACGTGCAGGAATTGCAAGCTCTTTACAGGTCGCTCCCTGTCTTGAGGTGCCTTGGCCCGATGCCACCGAGACCATGCAGTCTTGCGCCGGGTCCACGAGGATGATTTAGTTGGCATCTTTCGAGGTCTGGCCGGGGTATGGTTCCCCCGTCGTCAACTATTCTCGCCATCACACACGCTTGGGATAGCGGGATACATGTGTGGTCGATATGTCGAGCCACTACGGAGTACGGATATTGAGGCCCGGTACCAGGAACGCCCCGTTTGCTCGACTCGAGGGGAATTGGAGACACCCTATCCGTACCTTCTGCCGTACATCGGCTGGCACACCGGGCGTTGAGTGCTAGTCTCTAGATGGGACGGACAGCGATGGGAGATTGGTGCCGGCTCGCCTCACCTGTTCGATTGACCAGTGGCCAATGAGCCGCGGCAGGGGGTTCGACGATTTGAGCCAGTGGGAGAAA
>NWBT01000045.1:4796233-4806561 GCA_003386485.1 Colletotrichum lentis
CCCCAGCAGATTCTGGACCGCCCGGCTGCCCCTTCCATCCTCTCCCCCCCCGGTACCCCCGCCCATGTACGTCGCCCCCTCGACGACGTGATACCTCACCAGGGCCCGCAACCACGGCGCTCCCTCCCTGGAAAACAGGAACCGCCGGCCCTCGCCGCCCAGTGTCTCATCCCACGCCTCATCCGACGGCGCGAAAAGCGTCAAGCCGCCGCCGCCGTGCCGCGACTCCTCCTCCTCCTCCACGCCCAGTCCGGTCCTCCCCAGCGCCCGCGAAAACGTCCTTAGCCGCCCCGGCAACGCCTCGGCCAGCGTGGCGCACCGCGGCGGCGGTACGAGGACGCTGTCGAGGTAGTGCACCATCCCGTCTCTCCCTTCTTTCTGTGCGGTTGAGAACCGTGTCAGCGTAATCTTCGTCGATACATCTCTATGTAAAAAACAAAACGTGGGGAACAAAAGAAGAAGAAGAAGAAGAAGAAGAAGAAGAAGAAGAAGAAAAGAGAGAATAGCAAATGGAAATAAAAAGAAAACCCGTCTGACTCACAGATTGGCCGACAACCCGGCCGTAAAAGTTCACCTCGAACCCCGTCAACCCGACCGCAATCCTCAGCCTCTGCCGCTGGCCGCCGAGCTCGCTCTCTTTGAGGACCGTCGCGAGGGTTCCCACCCCGCGGAGCCCGTCGGCGGTATGCCGGCCCTCCACGACGTGGTACTCGAGCATCTCCCCCAGCAGCGCGCCCCCGCTCTGCTCGAACCCCTCGAGCATCCGGAATGCCTCATCGGTGGGCACAAAGATGGTGAACTCCCGGCGCTCGGCCTCGAGCATCTTCCGGAGCTTGTCGTACGACTCCAAAAGCTTGGAAAAGTACGTCGATCCGTCGCTCTGCCGGATGATATCGATGACGCTCATGTTTGTCGGCCCGTCCGTTTCTTCGTTTTGGTCCGGCCTCGGGGCCTTACCGGCGTACTGCGGATCATCGATCGTAGTTTTGATCTCGACCGCCCCCCCGCGTTTGGAGTGTCCCACCGCCCATCTGCCCAGCCTTGTCCCGGCGCCGATAGCACCCAGCACGGCCCCGCTGACAGAGTCCCGCGTCGGCAACCCTTCCCAAATCACACTCGGGACTCCCGAACCCTTTACGTCTACCTGGATTGGCGCCTGCTGCTCAACCGAACCCTCGGGCAGCACGGCTGCCGAAGCTGCCGAAGTTGCCGAAGCAGCCGCAGCCGCGACGGGCAAGAGACGACTCGGCCTCATGACCTCGGTACCCTCAGATCCAGTACCGGTTTTCCAAGTCGTCGTGGAGCGGACGTGGCTTAGCAGTCTCGAAGCGAGGGTGCGGCGGAGGGTCGAAGATGTGTGGAAATACACGTGCACTCGACGTTCCATGGGAGAGAAGTCTTGGAGTTCGTCTGCTTTCTTCTTAGAGGCTTATTTATGAATGGGGGACGAGACACCTCAACCCTGATGGAGGACAGAGCGTAACCGGGAGAACTCTTTTTTCGCTTCCTTCTTCTTTCACCTCTAGATTCTCTTAAGGATCCGGATGCGGATGGGGCCGTATTCTGTCTTGGGATGGATTCAAAGAGGTTCTCCCCCCCCAAGGGGGCTCGTAAGACGCAGCCGTGCGGAGGGGGGCCATCCGGGTCCGCATCCCCGGGAGGCGACTTACATCGCAGCTCGCGGCTCTTGTTTCTCATCCCTGGGACTTTGTTCCACAATGCTTCTTGGTATTAACGATGGAGCTTCTGACTGGTCGGGCGACTTCTTCAGCCAACTCTTCCGTGGCTCCCGGGACAACAAGGTGGCCCGTCAGCTCATCGCACAAGGTGGGATCTAGACACCGCCAAGGCCGTGGGACATTGATCATGCTCTTCCCCAACCGCCTGGCTTTATCATTGAACATGACTCTCGTCCCGCCAATGTCAGAGTTTTCCTCGTTTCAATGTGTCGTGTCTTGTCATGTCGTGTGAAGAAAAGAAAAGAGGTTCCCCCGGTTCAGACCCGCGGCCCTCCAAACCCACTTACAACCCTCACCTCCGCGACCCTCTCCATGACGGTCTCGAACGCGTCAACCACCCTGCCGCCCCTGACATCAACAGCCGCCCACCTCTGCTCCCTCACCTGCCTCGCCTTGGCAGCAGCACCGGCAGAGCTGCCCCCTTCCCAGACGCCGTTCTCGTCGAGGAGGATTTCGACAACCCATACATACCTCACGGCTCCCGGGACCCCGGTAGCATCTTCTCTGCCCCCGCCGCCTGGTCGACGCTCGGGCGTGGGGGCATACAGCTTCTCGGTATCCTCTTTATCCCTCGGGACCCTTGTGCACAGGAGATGCAGGTCCAAAAGCTGCGAAAACACCAGCCCGAACGTCGGCTTGTTCCGTCTCGACGCCGCCTGGCTGCCGCCATAGTAGCCCGCCACGTTCAGTGGTGGCGGGTTGAATATCGATCGGAGGGTCGGATCAAGCGGCTTGTTACTAATTCCACCGGCATTTCCGCCATAGTTCGGAGGCGGTGGCGGCGGCACCGGCCGCGCAGAACTGCCCTGAGGATTCGCAGACTTGGACGTCTCTTTCGACGAGCTCGTGCTGTTGAGAAGCATAATCAACGGGCTGCTCGGGAGGCTCCGCGCCAGGTACCGCAAGTGCGAGGAGAGGAGCTGCAACGAGGCATGCGCGGATTGCCGGTTGCGGTGCGTGAAAAGGGCCGTCATGAGGCTGTGGAAGTGCGTGATGAGGATAATGTCAGGTAGATCTGGTTCGTTCGGCTCCGCCTCTCGGGGGTGGCTCTTGTTCTGCTCTAGGGGTTTCTCTTGAAGCTCCTCTTGAACCCGCTCTTGTTCCACTTCTTGTACCATTTCCTGGATGTCCTCTTGTGAGGTCGCCTGCTTGGGAGACTCAACTGCCACGTACGGCGTCGGGGACCGGATCGAGGAAGGTGGCGGCGACAACTCGCTCGATGACGACGCGGGCGACAAGAGATCCTCAGCGTCGCTGTCTGCGACCTCCGTCCTGATAGGCCTTGGCGGTTTCAATTCCGGTAGCACGATTCTCTCGGGCTGTTCCTCCGACGCCGATAGCATTGGCCACTCCGTCGAGGGCTCGGGGACCTGAACCGCCGCCTCGTTTGTTTGCTTCTCTTTATCCGGCTGCTGCTGCTGCTGCTGCTGCTGCCGCCGCTGCTCCGAGACCGACGGTGCCTCCGCACCCGAGCTCGCGGGAGGGATATCCAGATCCCCCAAGACCTCCCACAGCCCCTCCAGGTCAAACACCCTCGACACCGACACTCTTTCCAGGCAGTTTTTCAGCAAGCCCTTCACCTCCGTCTCGGCGGTCCCTTGCACACGGAGCTCGGCCCTGATCGCATCCCTCAGCGCCGGGAGGATGACAGCAGGTGGCTGCGTCGTGACAATCATCGCCCTCGCCCTCGTCTTCGTGCCTGCTCCCACCACAGTATCAAAACCGCAATCGCCGTCGCCGCTGCCTTGATCGCAAAGCGTGTTCGCCAACGTCTGCAAGGACATCTTGAAATACCGACCAAGTCAGCAACCGCGCCAAGCCATTATGCGCGTCGTTTCAGAGTTTCCAGGACCAGGCAAGCTCACCAGGAGTCCCATCTGCTCGCTTTCGGAACTGATACCGACCACGTTGCCCCTCTCGAAACCGCCCGTGAGGAGGAGCTCCTCGTCCACCTCCCGGCACCCAACCCTCACGGCGCCCCTCGCTCTCACCGCATCCCGCCGCTTCGTCTCCCGACGGCACATCACTGCGGCGGACACCGGTTCGAGCGGAAAATGCGAGCTCGCCTGCGACGCCGCGAAGACGTCGTTGGCCATTGGTTTCCCTTTGGATTTTGCTGTTGCTTTTCCTCCGTTTTCACTTCTTCTTCTCTCTGACCTCTAAATCGCTCGGCAGCGCCGTCTGCACGCGTCTGTGAGCGAAAGCCGACAGTACCTGATTTGTCCGTTGTGGCGTTTCAATCGTCGTCAGAGAACCTCCACCGCCTTGTGTGTGACCAAGTCGATGGCGCGGATGCCTGCGCGTCCAAGAGTAGCCAGCTGGGCAGGAGGGTATCGCGAAGTCACCTGACCAAGCTGGTGGGGGTGAGGCAGTTTCGGGTTGGGCGACCACGGGTTACATAATCCACACTCCCTGCCAATGTTCTGTCTCCCTCCCTCCCTCTTTCTCAGACCTGCAAGCCACACAGTCATCCGGGAGGCCTAGTCAGCAACCTCAGTGACATCATCCCTCTGATCTTGCATGAATGTCAACGGTGCTTCAGACTTCACCAAATCACCAAAGAAACCTGGTTTCTCCCATGTCATCAAGCTGATCTCTTGTTCCATAATTACGATGCATGCGCGATTCAGCAATCAACTGCTTCGAGTCATTGTTCTTAATTTTGTATGCTCACTAAAGCTGTCTCCTAACAATCTGCCGACGGACTGTTACTGCTTGCTCTGTGCTTTCCTCTTCTGAGTGGTGCGGCGTGCTTCTGCTGGCCTATAATATAGGTGTAGCAAGAATAAAAAGGCACAACAGGAGGCCCATACCCCCTTAAAAGAAATAACATTATTCACAAGGAAGATATCACGTTGTTAGGCAGTGTGATAACAGACCAGGCGCCCACATGCGGCTGCCTGTCTTGGCCATCATAGCAGTCTTTGTCCTGATGACTTCTCCAAGAGCCAACCCAACCTAATTCAAACTTCCAACCCTTTTCTTTATGACTTCCCCTGGGCGATCCAGAAAGCAATAGCAGCCAGGCTGCCTAATGCGTTGCTTGTACCAGGTGTAGACCTGATGCTCGCAACGTAACCTGGTCGTAGATAGGTTCAGATTATTTGGGGAAGCCAGAGCGACTTGTTACTCTTCGCTGCAGCCGGGTGCCTTGTCGCAAGGCCCTTTCAAAGGAATAAGGGCTGTTTCTTGGAGATCCGTCGCTGGCATCTGCCTCCTCCAGGTGGCTTGCGACTAGACTCCACAAGCTCATGTCCAGCTTCCTAAGTCCTGCGTCTCCACTAGGCAGCAGTTCCAGGCGCTGGGGGTGGTGCCATAGCATCCGAGGCCTGGCGTCTTCGGCCACCCTTCAGACTCTTGACTCTGGCCAGGAAGCCTCCAGAAGGCTTGCTAGGTCCGTCATCGGTCGGCGAAGCGGCATCCGTCGTGGCACGGCGCTCCAAGCCATTAGCGGAGCCCCGTCGAGGGACGGGCGGCGGGGAGCCGGGCGACCTGGCGCCGTTGCGTCTGACTGAAATGGTCTCCGACTCCTTTCCATACTCTGAGAAGAAGGGGTTTCGCTCGCCCGTGTATGAGATGCTGGAGGAAGGACCGTTGCCGTCGGGAGATCTACGCGATGTGTAGGCACCCTCGGGGTTGGTGATGCGGCCAGAGGGACCATACTCGCGCGGTTCTCTTTTGATGCCGCGGATACGTTGGGCAATTGACTTGCTCCTTCCAAGGCCCTCTGAGGCGGCCTGTTGGGCTTGCTCGGCCTGGGTGCGTTGAATTGCTGCCCGAGCTGCAGGGGTGCCCTCGAGGAATGTCGAGGCGCCGAGGCCCATCGACTCTTCGCCGTAAATGATGGAACCGCGGGCTCTGGGGTCGAACACAGCCGGGTCGGCTTTTCGCTCCGCGTTCCTTGCAGCAGCGGTGGCGAAGTCCGCGGATGCGTCGCCATCGTTGTTGCCCAGGAATGTGGCGTGATCGGGACGCTTGTTGAGGGGACCAGAGCCGCCCAATGACATGTTCAAAGAGTCCTTAGCAAAGGCATGCATCGGTGCGCGCCGGCTGCCCTTGCGATTACGATGCGGGTTCGCGGCATCAAAAGGGCCATCGTGGTGGAACACTGTACTCATCAGCATACGAGCGTGGTTGAGGCGAAGAAGGCAAACCTACATCCTGTACCGTAGATGCTGGTGGCATCCAATTGATCAATGATGTCGAGCCTGCGGCTGGGCTTCTTGGGGTCCTTATCCTTTCCTTCCCGGGCGCGGCGCTCTCTTTCACGACGTCTGGCATCCTTGGCCTTCTTCTCTTCCTCGGTGAGAGGCTTCTCGATGTCAATGAGGACCGACGAGTCCGAGTTCCTACGCGGACGGCGTTCCTGGGGTCGGCGTTGGGGCGATGCCGGCGCTCCAGCCGGTCGGGGAGGTCCGCCATTGCTGCTGCCCTGCATGCGTCGCTGTCTCATCGCCTCCTCCTGGGATCTCGACGGGCGGTGCCCCGGGGGCGGAGGGCCGCGACGGCCAGGAGGTATATTTTCACGTCCAGGCTGGTCGGGCGGGCGGTTCGTAGATGGCCGTCCTCCATCGGGGCGCGATTGCTTCTGATCGTTGATGGTCAGGCCGTCCTTTGCGGCGGAAACAAGTCAGTAAACTCTGGCCTCTTCAGTTGGCACGCGCGGCAGCCGACACGGGCTGTCTCAATTGAGGGGTTGTCGAGGGGCACGTACAAACAGTTCCTCGGCGGTAGGCGATGCCTTGGTGTCGAACGATGGTGCCATGTTGCCTACTTCGATCAGATTTGGTTGACTAGACGAATATGATGGATCAAGGAACGGGTTGCGCGACACAGGTCGAGGAGGAGGGTCGTCAAAAGGCGAAGCGGGTGAGGTGGTATTGTAGGTAGCGCCGGAGAGTGGGGAGGCAGCGCGGTTGCGAAAGGGGTTGTTGGAAGAGAGATTAAGCGTCAAGTCAGCACCAGCAGACCTGCTAGGTTGATGGCCTGTTTCAAGGAAGTAAGTCAGCACCTTGACAATAGGGAGGAAAAGAGAGGCAAAGACGGCCCTGTGCATGCGGATGACGGCGAGGGGGGGCAGGAAGGGATGTGAAACATGAGGGAGGTATACATGACACAGCAGGTTCGACAATTGGGTGGAGCGGGCGCCGTGCTTGCGTTTGCTTGGGCGGCAGTGCAATCCGTGTGAAGGGCTGCTCTCTTCCCGTTGGACAAGGGGAAAGTCAAAGGGGGTGTGACAAACCGGGGAAGATCGTGGTAGACAGGCATGGAAAGGGGTGGGTGGGAAGAGGGCGGCGCAAGTAAGGTAGGATAGGACATGCCAGCCGCATGTCCATATCAAACCGGCGTTGAATGCTTTGCTTGGCTTACCTGGCTGTGTTGATTGTGCCTTTGACATTTTGGCTGCGGTTTGTGACCAAGAGTGGGATGGAGTGGTGTACACGGGGTACCGTGGCAGGAGGGATGGGATTATGGATAATGAGGATGGACAGGCGCGTCGTATCCAAAGTCAAGGGATCAGCCTTTTCTTCCGCCAAAAAAAAGGGGAGGGGACCTGGCCGACCGGCGGATGAGAGAGAGCGTTGCTGCCGAGCTGGATTCTGCTTTGGTTGCTAGATGCACGCTCCTAGCGTCATGCCTCGCTGCAGGGACGCTGAACACGACAGGGAACGGTTCTTCGGCAGGTCACTGTGCGTTGGGTGCGGCGCAAGCAATCAACGGTAGCGATGACGGTCGGGAGCTGTCGACTTGGGTGAACGTGGGTCGCGGAATAGTGGTACCGACGGTCGGTGGGAGGAAAAGGGAAAAAAAGGGGGGCGAATTGGAGATATCGAGGAACCTCGCCAATAATCGGCAATGCGCGACTGTCCGGTTTGTGGTGCACAAACGGCTACAAGTTGCGCTTTTTCTGTCCGGTCTGGTTAGTGTCAGCTATAAAAATAACACACAAACACACTGGCTTTTTGGTTTGGGTCGGCCCGGGGGGGGGGGACTGATGGAATATCAGGTTTGGGGCCAATTCAGGGGGAAATTGCTGGACTACTGGGAAGCGAGTGGCATGGCTAGGAATTCTGGGTGGTAGAGTGGTGGATCAAGGGTCCACGCAGCGCCGAGCGTGGTTGAAGGGGTTTGGCTGCTTGATTTCGGACAGGACTGGGGATCGGGGATTTGCAAAGGGTGGCTGGCTGGTGATGCCGTTGAATGGACGAACGCGCGACCAGCGGCATGGCCAAGCAACAGCGGTATGGAGTGGGCCGAAAAGGGAAGTGCACACTCACCTTGGGGGAGGTTCCTTTTCGTCTTGTTCTCCTTTCGTTGCTTTCTTTTCCCCTGCCAACCGATTGTGCCCTTATACTGATTGCAGGCAAGCGACGCCGCGCTGTTTCGTTTGGGGGCGATTTGACCTATTAGTATGTCGCTGATCGGTACCCCAAACTTATGGAATAGCGACAGGCCGAGAAGGAACCAGAGTATCGCGTTTGACAGCTTGTAGCGGACAATGGACCAGTAGGCCTGGTGTCTGTCTGTCTAGCGCCTGTGTGACACGGGCTCGGTGCGTTGCAACACGGACACGGGTTGACCCAACTTCTTGGTCGCTTTGGCCAGGTCAAGTCGGACGAAGGATCCAACGAGGTTGCGACGTGAGCAATTTTGTCTCGGTACGGGCGAGGGGTGGCTAGGATGGGTTGGCGTGTCGGAGGTGTTCCGTTGGGACCGGTTCTTTTATCCCTTCTCGACTCCGAAGATGGCAATGGTCGGAGCGCGGGGCGTGTGTCGCGTTGCCTTGGTCGAAGTGACGGTGTGTGTACTGACTGGACGGTTCCTATCGGTAAAGAACGTGTTCTGTTTGGATCGGGTCGATGATGTTGTCGCTGTTGCTAGTCGTGCTTGGATGCTTAGAGAATGCGGGGGGTATGGGTTTGGAACACTAAATGTGACGTCGGATTGAAACGAAGCTCAAGGGGGAGTTGGCGAGAGAAAACGGACGACAAGTCGGTCAGAGGGAGAGACGAAAGGCTCCCGGGCCTGGTAAAGAAGATGATGGCCGGTGGGGGGGAGGATGGAATCGAGTCGAGTTCAGCCCGAGACTGAAGGGGGGAGAAGCGAGGGAAGTCTGGCGGGAGGGCAGTACTGTCGTCGATAAGTAGGAGGTGCCTGCCTTACAAGAGCCTTGGGGAGGCTGCCAGCTGGAGGCGCACCGCACGACTTCCCGTTGCAGGAACGAACAAAGGAGGAAGGCTGCGGAAGGCACAAAGAAAGAAGGAACCAACACCCGACAAGTCGTATCCGTCGAGAGAGGAAGGTAAGCGAAAGGGGTAAGGGCGATGCAGGGCGAGGCAGGAGCAGCAGGCACAAGCTGAGTACCTAGGTATGCAAGAGCGATGGGTTAGTTAGTAGTGTTGAAGGGTGGTGGTGGTGGTTTCCTTTCGCAGGGGCAGGAAGGAAGAGGGAAGGAAGAGGTGGGTGATAGGAATACCGCGGAAAAATAGAAGAGAAACTAGAAAATAGAAACGAGGCCGAGGCCGAGAGAAAGATGCTAGCTAGTAACTGTAAGAACGCGTATTAACGAGTAACGACACGCCGTCCGTCCCGTCCAGTCCGGATCCCCGCGCATTCCACCCGTTCCGATCGCCTCCTCTCCCCAACTTGGGCATCCCATCCATCCCATCCCATGGTATCCCATCCTGTCCTGCCCTGTCCTGCCCCATCCTATCCTATCCTATGCATCCCATCCTATCAAAAAGGAGAGCATAAATCAATCAATCATCTGCCAGCTACACCTGAACCGGGACCTCATTAGCTGGAAGCCGGGCCTAATGCCTGGGTGAGGATGGATGGATCCGGGCCACCACCTAATTTCGACCTCGCACATCGGCCTCGACCCAACCCGACCTTGCCTCAGCTCGCCTTTTGGATGGAGTCGGAGGGTTTGGCACTACTGACACCTCATCTTGACTTCATTATTCTCTTCGCCCAAGGTAGCGAACGGATGCCTCGCCTCATGAGCATTGGCTTGCCTCTGCTTGGCAGCTAGCTGGATACGGCCACTGCCACCTGCCACAGCCAGAGCCCAAGCACAGGGCACAGGAAACACAGGACACGGCACCGGGGCCTCGTCGACCCAGAATTCGCACCAAGCTTCAAGAAGAACGTGCCTACCGTGAGTCGCTCTGCATCTCCGCCGCTCCACACTCGAACGAGTATCGTGGCATGGGGTCGCGATACACTAGCAATGACCAATGCGGGAGTGATGGTCCTCGGCTGACCGGGGTGCTGACCAGACGTGCCGGTGACACCTCCTCAAGACCCCTAATAATCCGCAGTACACTATCCGTATCCGTACGGAGTACGGATATGCGTGCGCACATAGCATGCACCCTTCACACTAACCAGGGCGAGGCATGGAACAACAGGGTGCCTTGTGCCCAGACGCCCCCAATGGAGTTCCGCAGAGCAAGACGATGAACGACTGCTGCTGCCGTTATTGTCTGGCACAGCACCGAGCGTCCGACACTCGGGTCTACCAATCAAGAATACCAACGGGATCGAAACGGACAACGGCGCAAACACAAATGGGAGCCCCCCCCC
>NWBT01000045.1:4815526-4834420 GCA_003386485.1 Colletotrichum lentis
GTCCCCCCCCCCCCCCAAACAGACCAGATGCTGTGGATCCCAACGGCTTTATCCATGTGATGCCGGAACGGGTTCAGTTCTCGGAGCCAAGCACATTGCTTGGCAAGCATTGAGGTTGCGCAGATCACCGGGTCAGGAACGCTGAGTATCATCGGCGGGCATGGTGTCCACAAGGGTACAGCCCTTGATCTACCATGGACGGAAGCAGGAGTATGCCAACCCGCTTGCAGCTTTTTTTTCTGGTACATGATCAACTTTCGCATCTCATTGTGAACATGTTGCCACTGGAAAACTTGGGATACCGCCCGCTCTCCCATAAACAAAGCAAGTGAGTACAGTCTTGTCTGATGACTCAGCATGGCCGAACGGAGGATTGGTCCCATATTTTCTTCCGTACCCCACTTCCGCTTCCGCTTCCGACCCTCGGCCTGCGCCGAGCTCCGGGGGGCGGCTCTGCCTTCGGCGGCGATGTCGGGGGTGGGTGTAGATCCAAGCGCTAAGCTAAGAACTGAAAACAAGGATGTTATACCCATGGTGGTTCGCGCCAGTAGTAGCAGTCGCTAGCGATATTGACGGCCTGTGGCGAACAGCAGCTATTCATAGCCTCGTGCGAACCGTTCCTGCCGACGGGCACGAAGCCGACGCCGACATCTCTGGGCAAGCCGGAAATGCTGTCGAACGGGGGTAGGGTAGAGGCGTCTGGACAGCTGGTGTTGGAGGCCATTTTGACCCGGCGTGCAGAAGTTGAGCGTGATGGAAAGTAGATGGTTGAAGATTGGGGATCGCAGACCCAGGGGCGCGAGCAGCGAACGGTTGCAGAAAGGAGGGAGAGGTTCCAGAGAGCATTTGAGCGCCTCTCTCGTATAGATAAACCCACGGCGGGATGGGGATTCGTTCACCTGTCGCGAAAAAAAGAAATTTGACCGTTGGTTGCAACGTCTCGGCGGGACTACTCGAGTGGACCAAAGCACAAATCGGGATGGAGGAGTCAGTTCAGAACCCATATCGCCAAGGTAGTCACCGCTATCCAAGTGTTTGTTGGTGGTTGAGTAGGTATCCGTAGGTAGGTTTCATCAGGCCTGCCGCAGGGCTGGCGCAGGGCCAAAAGCCCTGGCCAGGATGCCCATGGTGGGGGCCATTGCCCAAAGGAGCAATCGGGGCCGTGGGGCCCGAGGCCGGCCGGATCCGAATCAAGACTCCGATACCCAACGCCAACGCCCCCAGAAGTGTTGGCCTCCTCTGAGAATTTACGTTAGCTGAAACAGGGTATTACTCCGCGACAGACAGGGAACGAGCTCACCAAGACTAGTGTGGGCGGGCGACAAATTCCAACCTCTTTCCCCACCGAGAACAATGCAGAGTGTTGGAGCCAACAAGACAACCGTTTCAACAGAGACATAAGAGAAGTGACACGTAACTGAGACTCGGTACTCAAAACACAGATAGACGTTCCTTAACGAAGCGAATAAAAAGAAGAAGAAGACTGGCGGTTGAGAGGAGCCGCACTGATGACCAGAAGCTATACCGATAGGGCGATCGTGACCCGCTTCCCGAAAGCTCCAAGCTCGAGAGACAAGGCACTCATCAATCAACACCTCACTCAGCTACTTTTGGCATCGGGATGAGACACACTGTTGTTTTGGCCCTTGGGGCATCATCTACTGCTGCCATTGCCACAACTCTCGACCAGACCATCACTCCCCAGCACATTCAGGCCACGCTGCATTTTCCCAAGGGGGCTATCCTGGATGGGTATCACCGAAGACCAGAGTTTTACTTTGTCGGCAATGATGACCCTCACCAGAATCTGCTCAATGTTTCAACTTAGTGTAAGTCTTTCGTCTTTGTCCTTTTCCAACCGCTTACTACCTCGAGACTGCGTCAACCTAAAATCTCGCCTCCAAGTTGCAAGCACTTATAACTCTGCTGCCACGTCTTAGCTGCCTTGCAAGTCACATTGTGTAAAACAATCGAGCTTTACAGCATCTATTCGTCCCATATTCGAGCCAAGATAAAGAAGACAAGAAAAGCTAAAACAAAAACTTTTGTATTCCTAGGCACACAGTTCTTACAGGTCGCAATTGTTCAAATCCCTCTTAACTAAACTATAACACGGCCGCGATACAGCGTCGCCGTGAGCCGCAAAACCCCCATTTTCCCTATTCTATCCATGAATTAGATCTGATGCTGGTGACTTTGTAACTGGGTGTTGCGAAGAAGCATTACTTAAAAGGCTGCTGTAGGCAAGGCCGGGAGCAGTGACGTCTGGCCGATGAACCAGGAGCGATTGACGACACGGCAGACCTGGCCGCCAGGAGTGGCGGCACCGACCGTGTACAGACCGGGAGGAAGCGTGAGGGTGCCGGCAACGTTGGGGCCACCACCGACGCCACCGCCCCCGTTGGTCGGAACCGGGATAGGAGCCGGAGTGATGGTGACAACGGCGGTAACAGGAACGGAGACGGTGACTCCAGGCCCGGTGCTCACGCTCACACTGACGACAGTCGAGACAACAGGAGGGGGGATGTCAACTCGGACGTAGACAGTCAGTCGAACACCGACGGGAGGACCGCCGGCCTGACGGCGAGCCAAACGGTTGGCAGTAGTGCGGCCACCGCAGCGCTGAGCCGGATTGCCTGGGCAGGCAAGGTTGCACTCACTCTCGGCCACAAGAATGGTGAGTCCGTTGTCTATGACATCGCCACAGTAGCATTCGGTACCAAGCATGGCAGCAAGTCTCTTGCCAGCAGGGCAGGCCGCCGTACACTTCTCAATGTTCAATGCTGGATCGGATAAGGCAAACTCGAAAGTGGGGAAGCTTCTTGACGTGAAGCAACCCAGGAGAGCAAAACGGCCCACAATCGGGGGGTTGGTGACAGCATTGGAAGCACTGGGGTTGGTGCCGCCACCGGTTCTTGTTGGTACGCTACTGGAAGCACCACTCGTAGGGGCCCCCGAGGCACCGCTCGAAGGACCCGGAGTCGTCGGAACGATGCTTTGGCCGCCAGAGGTAGGGGTGGAGCCAGGGTTGACGATGGGAGCGGAGGGAGTAGAGCCGGGTGTGGTGATCGCGCTGGTGCCAGGCACGACAGAGGTGGGAAGAGTACCGTCTGCCGAGCAAGAAGAGCCTGGAATGTAGAGTGAGCCACGAGGTCGAATTCAAAAGAGGGGTTCACTTACGAGGCGTCACATTCAGCGCAACGGGCGTGCAGCCAGCGGGAACGTTAGTAGCGATCGAAGGGTCCCTGAAAGTAGCGTAAACCTGACCACTGCTGTCCTGGCAGAAGCCCGCCTGACCGTTGAAGAAGGCAGAGTCAAACCAGGCGAATTGGCCATTGTTGGTGGTGAAGGTGGCGGCGACCGACCCAGCGCTGTTGGCACGCAAAGCGACGAAGGGGGCCTCGGGGTTTACCAACAGAGGAGTGCCACCAATCGTCAAGGTACCGCCAGCGCCGATGCGGAAGACAGCAGCCAAGTTGCAGTTGGTTGGGTTTGTCTGGCCCCCAGTGCCAACATACGTGATCCCACCAACCTGGCGCTTGCGCCTAGAACCTCTGATTTGTTGGGAGTCTGAAGTCGTTGTGGTAGTATCTGTTGTGGTTATGGTATCTGTTGTAGTTGTAGCGTCTGTAGTAGTTGTGGTATCTGTGGTGGTGGTATCTGTGGTGGTGGTAGTATCTGTAGTGGTGGTAGTATCTGTGGTGGTGGTGGTATCTGTGGTGGTTATAGTATCTGTGGTGATAGCAGTAGTATCTGTAGTGGTAGTAGTATCTGTAGTGGTGGTAGTATCTGTGGTGGTAGTGGTATCTGTGGTGGTGGTGGTATCTGTGGTGGTTGTAGTATCTGTGGTGGTGGTGGTATCTGTGGCGGTGGTGGTATCTGTGGTGGTTGTGGTATCTGTGGTGATAGCAGTGGTATCTGTAGTGGTAGTAGTATCTGTAGTGGTAGTAGTATCTGTGGTGGTAGTAGTATCTGTGGTGGTGGTGGTATCTGTGGTGGTTGTAGTATCTGTGGTGGTGGCAGTGGTATCTGTGGTGGTGGTGGTATCTGTAGTGGTGGCAGTGGTATCTGTGGTGGTAGTAGTATCTGTGGTGGTTGTGGTGGTGGTGGTGGTGGTATCTGTGGTGGTTGTAGTATCTGTGGTGGTGGTAGTGGTATCTGTGGTGGTGGTGGTATCTGTAGTGGTGGTAGTGGTATCTGTGGTGGTAGTAGTATCTGTGGTGGTTGTGGTGGTGGTGGTGGTGGTATCTGTAGTGGTGGTGGTATCTGTGGTGGTTGTGGTATCTGTGGTGGTGGTGGTGGTATCTGTGGTGGTTGTGGTGGTGGTTGGCGAGGAGGTGCTTGACGAGCTTGACTCAGACGTGCTGCTGGAGGTGGAACCGGAAGATGAGGTTGACGAGGTACTTGGCGAGCTCAAATCGGACGTGCTGCTGGATGTAGAACTGGAAGTTGTGGTTGGCGAGATACTTGACGAGCTTGACACGGATGTGCTGCTGAAAGATGTGGTTGGCAAAGAGGTACTTGACGAGCTTAAATCAGACGTGCTGCTGGATGTGGAACTGGAAGTTGTGGTTGGCGAGATACTTGACGAGCTTGACACGGATGTGCTGCTGGAAGATGTGGTTGGCGAAGAGGTACTTGGCGAGCTTAAATTGGACGTGCTGCTGGATGTTGAACTGGAAGATGTGGTTGGTGAGGAAGTGCTTGACGAACTGCTGGAGGACATGCTGCTGGAAGAGGTGGTGCTACCAGAAGACGTGGTGCTAGAGGAGCTGGAGTCAGTCGACATCGTAGTGCCGGAAGAGGTGGAGCTGGAAGAAGTCGAGCTGTCCGACGTCGTGGTGCCGGAAGAGGTGGAGTCCGAAGATGTCGAGCTGCCTGACGTCGTGGTGCCGGAGGAGGTTGTCCCAGAAGAAGAGGAGCCCGAAGACGACGAAACTGTAGTACTGGAAGAGCTCGCGGCGCTTGTGCTGCTTAGCGCTCTGCCGCCGACGATGGCCAGAATGAAGTCAGTAGCAGAAGGACTTGATGTGACAGACCCACCACCACCGGTGCCGGGATTGGTAGGGACAAAGGCAATATTTGTATCGGTGTTGATTGGGAGAGAAGCCAAGTTGGCCACGGGCAAGGTCGTGGTCGCAGGAAGCAGCGCGACCTCGCTGGCAGGAGTGATCGAAATAACGTTGGCGGCTTCGAACGTGCCAGCCTGGCGTTTGGAGAAGCGCCGGCGGCGACGCTTGGTCGAGGCAGACGCAGCAGTAGCTGCATCACACTGCTCTTGGGGAATGAGAGGCAGATTCCTAAGCACCGATCCGCAGAAGCACATCTTCCTGATGACGGCGGTGAGCGAGAGACGCTCGTCCGTGCAGGCGGAAGCGCAAGAACCCAGATCGGGAGCGTTCGGCGGGTTGACAGTTCCTTCAAAGGGAGACTCTCCAGCAGGAATACCTCTGCAGCCCTCGGATACGATAACAAACTGCTCCGTGGTGCCGTTGGCATTAGTGAGCAGAACGATGATGGCCTCGCTAGGCTGAATTCTTGTCACTGTCGAGAGAGGCACGGGGGTAGTGAAGAGAACAGCTCTCGTCATAGCAAGAGCTTCTTCAGATGACGAGGGTACAGGTTCACTCGACGAGGGTTGCTCGGGAGCGGGGGACGACGTTGGCTGGGGAGTTGTCTGGGGGGTTGGAGAAGGGTAAGATCCACCAGCCGATGAAGTGGGCGAGGGAGTGGTGCTCAACTGCGTCTGTCCTGGTGTTGAGGATGATTCGGCACTTGAGGAGACAACGGGCGGCGTGGTGCCTGAAGTGCTTGGGGCAGGGGTAATGGTCGAAGTAGTTGTCCTGCCGTCATTGACAGAAGTGGACGAGATATCAGGGTTCGCAGCCTCAAAAGACGTGGTGGACTGGGTAGTCTCGACACCCGAGGAGCTGGAAGTTCCCGGGTTGGAGGTGGCAGAAGTCGTCGTGACTGGCTGGCTGGTGGTACCACTGCTGGATCCCGCGTCTTGAGACGTTGATGACGAAGTCAGTTGGGTTGACGTTTCGCTGCTGCTGCTGGAGCCGCCTGAAGCTGTGGAAGTCGACGTCGGGTTGTTAGTCGAAGTCGTCGGGCTCAGCGTGCCTGACGAGCTGCTCGTAGTCGGCGTGCTTTGGGAAGAATCAGCTGTGCTGGACGAAGCCTGAATTGAGTTTGTGGTCGTCGTTGTTACAGCCCCAGTTGCAGTAGTCGAAGACGAAGTCTGGGCTGGGGTCGTGGTGGTATTCGTCACAGCCTCAGTTGTGGTGGTTGAAGATGAAGTTTGAGCAGGGCTGGTTGTCGTCGTTGTTGTTCCAGCTTCATTTGTGCTTGTAGTGGTTGAAGATGGAGGTGAAGACGAAGATGGAGTCTCAGCTGAGCTGGGGGTACTAGTAGTTATTATTGTCGTTCCAGCCTCATTTGTGCTTGGAGTGGTTGAAGATGAGGACGAAGTCTTAGCTGGACTGGCTGTTGCAGTAGTTGTTATCACATCCTCTGTTGTGCTTGTAGTGGTGGTTCTGGTGTCTGTGTTTGATGAGGAAGTCTCTGATGAGCTGGTGGCTGTAGTTGTAGTTGTAGCCTCTGTGGTGGTTATGGTTGTGGTGTCTGTACTAGTTATGCTTATGGTATCTGTGGTTGATGCGGAAGTCACTGATGAACCAGCAGAGGTAGTCTCAGCCTCTGTAGTAGTTGTGGTGTCTGTAGTAGTTGTGCTTGTGGTATCTGTGGTTGATGAGGAAGTCTCTAACGAACTAGTAGAGATACTCCCAGCCTCTGTAGTGGTTGTGGTGTCTGTAATTAACAAGGAAGTCTCTGGTGAACTGGTAGAGGTGGTTTCAGCCTCTGTGGTGGTTGTGGTGTCTGTAATTAACAATGAAGTCTCTGATGAACTAGTAGAGGTGGTCTCAGCCTCTGTAGTGGTAGTGGCTGTGGTGTCTGCGGTTAATGAGGAAGTCTCTGGTGAACTGGTAGAAGTGTTTTCGGCCTCTGTGGTGGTTGTGGTATCAGTCGTTGTGGTATCGGAGGTTGAGCTCGAGCTGGAGGTCGTCGACGAGCTGGTCTCCGATGTTGTCGTTGTTGTGGCGGGTGTGGCGTCAGAGCCGTCTGCCCGGTTAAAGATGATCATGGGCCTACCGACGGGACCGCCACATGGCTGATCGCTATTTCCTCCGCAAGGGGTGGCACATTCGGTGTCGTTGACCAAAAGGTCAGGGGAAGGGAGAAGGTCGCCACAGAAACAAGAATCTCCTTGAGTGAGACCGTAGTACGTGTTCTTGTCCGCCCGACCATCACAAAAGAGCCGACAAAAATCGTAATCCAGTGTAGTGTTGGTCGCGCTTTCACCGTTCAAGAGCGTCACATTATAGCAGTTGTTAACCGCCGTGGTCAAGGCCGGAAACGACAAGGCGGCCAGGAAGGCCGCCTGCATCATCCGAACCATTTCTCCGGTGGCTTTCTGAAGAAGGGAATAGAAAAGATACAACAAGGCAAAGCAGTGGTTGTCAAGATGTGCTGGTGATCTGGAGTCGGGTGTCAGTCAACCTTTCGAATGACTGACTGTTGCGGAACAGGAGGATCAAAGAAACGAAGAGAGACTGACCGCCCGCTTGTACCCTGGGTTCGGCCAATGTAGAATGGGACGAGTGCGGACTGAGCGGTCTAGGGAGAAGAAAAAGCAAGATAGACGCAACGAGGTGGGAGAGCCCGGCCGTATTTGAAAGGTTTCCGACCTTGAGGAAGCGGTTGACTCGTTTGTCCCAGGAAGTCAGAATGTGTGAAATGGCAATGACTAGTTCCAGCGGTGGACGGCATCTGTCCGCTAGATGCCATCCATTCTTCCCACGTTGTGCCCCCCTCAGGCACGGGCGTGTCTGGGTCAGCACTTGACCCGGCCGACCAGCATGCGACTTTGGATTCCACACGGGATAGGGCAAAGGGGGGCATGTTCGAGTCCACTTGGAACAGAAACTAGAAGGGCCAGAAGGTCTGGCGATGTCTCGCAAGAGCAGAGTCCGCTTTGCACCCATATCATCGACCATTCTTCCATGCTGGTCTGGGGCAGGATTTCGTCGTGCAGCTGAAGTCTGAATATGGACGGGGCCCGCTCGACGCGATTGCCGTGGAGCACGCTCCCGAGGACGGGGATCGAGTGAGCTCTGAAGCGCGGTGGCATGTAAGCGACATGTATAGGAGGCGTAAGGGGTCGTCTGTCAAACGAGCATGGCATCCGGTTACCGGTATCGCGATCCTCTTCTCGACGTTGCGGCGCGGTGGAGAGGAAAGTCGAAGGGGCGCCATGATAGGAACTTGGTTAAGAAGCGAGAGGAATGCGGAGGGGTGGGTGATGAGGGGTGGTGAGGGGCGGTCGCTTATACAGGGACGGATGTGCCTGTACTTTGCTCCGGGGTCGGCAGCAGGATTAGGGGCCGCCTGGCTGCTCGAGGAGGTTTGTCAGTGGAGGCACGTGTCGGCTTGTGGCTCAACGTTGAGTGTGAGGGCAGCCAAAGTCACGCGAGAGGAAGGAGACACCAATACCTCTGGCGGCTGGTATAAATGTGGGCCACACGCGGTCTGTAGATAGATACCTGAACAGATGATGAGGTAGCATGTCAGCCCTGGCTCAGGTAAAGGGGAGGAAGGGGGGGCGTTGCCCTGACATGAGATGGCATGAGGTCGTCCAATATCGTACAGAGCGGAGGTTGGACGTGTGCAAGAGGAGACACAGCATTGATCCATCGCCCAGTAAGGAAAAGAAAGGCAGGAACTGTGGAATGCCGTACTGCCGGGCGAGTCCGTCTGAGCTGTGAGGCGCCGGCTTGGGGGGTTGGAGCCGTTGAAGATAATGACGTCGGTGGAATGCGGATTGGGACTATGCGGTGGCAACGAGTCGAGGGATATGTTGTGCATCTACGGATATATATGCGTGTGTGTGCGTGTCTCTTAAACTGTTACATACTACCTAGATAGGCAAAGAGCCTGGCCGAGGACTGCGCAATGAGACTTACCTTACCTTACCGAAGGAAGGGAACAACCACGCACCTTCCCTAATGCCTAGTAGCCTGCCTACCTAGGTAGCTTATCAATAGACTACCCAGGTAGGTGTCTACCGAAAGAAGGGACTAGAATATCAGGCCTCCCTCCCTCCCTCCCTGCAAAACCTGCGCGTCTCCTAAGAGACAATCAGCTCCCTCCCTTTCGGGCACCGCCAGATTCACTATTGCATGCCGTACCACTGCATCACAACCTAAACTGCCCTAAACGCCCTCCTGGTGGTAAGTCCCCGTCGTCACAGCCGGGGCACAAATATATCCGTCTCCTGGGTGGGCCCCCCCCCCCCCCCCCCCCNGTGCCGAGAAGTCGCGTGGCTCAGTGTAAAGCATCCTTCGGTCTCATATATAAATAAAAAGGATATCTGATGGCGGTATGGGCGAGGGGGAGAGGACGAGGAGGAGAAGGAGGAAGTCCTGGTTGCGAGCCCACCTCAACCAAAAGTTCGATACTCCCATGCCAGAGCGTCCGGCAGCTTGCTACCCTCCCCCCCTTGAATGGAGGAGATTGACGCTTTTACGGATAAGCTCTCCAATGATAGACAGCCAGCAAGCTGTACATAAGCATGTGTGATTGATGATATATGACAATACTTCTTACCTACTACTCATCGTGGAACACTCTACCAAGCCTCTCCGTCCCATCCATCGCACCAATGCTTACTGCGCGGCCGGCTTCTTCTTCAGCATCACGTGGCGAGATGATGCCCTGACACAGTCAGGCCTCTCCTAACGGTCAACGTCGTTTTTCGAGTGACCTTGTAATCTAGCCGCCTACCTCTCGGGCAACATAAATCCCTAACGTACGCCCACTAGTAAGCCCGTCAGCAGGTATAATCCCAATTCCCACAAAGACCTTCCTTCTACCGCACACACATGCCACAGACAGCCAGCCAGCCAAAAGGCAAAACACCACTGCCAAACCCACCCACCCGTCCTCCCCGAATTCCTTTGCCCTCCTCCCGAGTCCTCCTCCAAACTGCCACCGCCTCCTCCTTGCCTTCTCCTGTTCAGGTCGGCACCATTGAGCTTAGCTAACCATAACTCTCGCCTGCTTGTTATCTCAGACGTTCCCTGTCCCAACGTGTGCAAACGCTTGCTCTTGCGTAGCATATTGAGACCAACTGCCCTCAGCCCTCAAACTCAACAACGCCCTTGGCATTTGCATCGCTCCGGGTTGTCGGCTCAATGTCCACGAGCTGCCCTTCCTTACCGCCGCCGTTGGCCCCAGCCTCGGCGTCCGCCCCGTCGAGCAGATCTCGGTCTTCGCTCCGGACACTGCGTCTTTCAATGTCGGCGCTGCCCCCGGCCGTGCCCTTTCTGATGCCAATCTCCACCCCAATGTCTGCGTCGTCCTCCTCCTCCTCGTCTCGTTGTCCGGGTAAGGCGTTCTTCTCGAGCTCCTTCTGCGCCTCCTCCATCCTCCTTCGCACTTCCGCGGCGACGCGCATGCCGTCCGTGACAATGTTATCCAGCACTCCGCGAAGGCTACGGGTCGCTCCTTGGGCAGCGGGATTCAGAGCAGCAACCGGCGCACGTCCAAAGTTCAGGCTGGAGAAGGTCGTGAGCGTTGACGTAGGCGTCGTTACGGACGGCAGACCCTCAATGAGATGGAAGGACGTCGGGAACGAGGACTCGAAAAACTGCTCGAGGAGCTCATCGGCGAGAACAACCATGCGGAACGTCGGCAGTGTCATGTGAAGAGGGTTGGCAGGGTCCAGTGCAGCATTTGCCGCTTCTGATTGCGCCTTGGAGACGCGTCGTTGCCCTGCGGCAGGCTGGTACGACTTGCCCTCGGCTAACGACGACGGCGACTCCGGTGACAACTTTTGTGCTTTGGACGGGCTACTTGTTGGTGAATCCATGGGGAGGAGATCCTCCTCATCTTCCTCCTCCTCGCCGTCGCCGTCGTCGTCGTCGTCGTCGTCGTCGTCATCGCCAATGGCAAATGCTCCGCCGTCGTCCGCAGACTTGTGCTTTTCTTCCTCGTGAATCTTGTTGTTCGGGTGATCCGGATCGGCGTATTCGAAGCACCGTCTTATAAATGCGCTGACACTACCCAGGAACTTCTCATTGGTCGAGATGCCGGGTAGGCTAGGCTCGGGGCCTTGTCCGTTCGGAGTGCCGAGCGTGAGGGTAGACGCACTCGGGCTCAGGGTTCCCTCAAGTCCCCGCCTCGACAAGAACAACAAAGCCTCCGAGATGCGTAAGATTCCCTCACGGTCGACCTTGCCGTCGCCGTCATCGTCATACAGCTCGAAGAAGTAAGTGATGGTGCCCATGATATCCTTTTTGCCCTTGATCCTCGCAAAACCAGCCACAACGTCGGCCAGGGTCAGCGCGCCTGTGCCGCTGACATCCCATTTCTTGAAGAGCCGCTGCATGAACTCGTGGTCGGCGGGCTCCGGACTGGAGCCCCAAGGAGACAGCATGCCGTTGTTCTGTCGGCGGCTCGTGTAGGCGTTCCTGTCCTTGTCTGCAAAGGTATCTCGGCGTGGCGTGGTCGGCGAGTCGGACATGGCCCACTTGGCCATGTTGGCGAGGAACTCTCTAAAGGCGTCGTAATCCATCAGGCTGGTGCTGGCACCGAGTGCCACGCGGCCCTTCTCGACGTGCTCGTCGTTGGCTTCGAAAGCATCGCGCGCTCTAGGCCGGGCGTTTTTCGCGCGACGCTGCTTCTCTTGCTGAATGATGCTTTCGCGTTGCTGTCTTTCGTACAGAATGGTATAGAAGCGATCGTATAGGGCGCCCAGCTCTTCTGTCGCCAAGAGCTTGCTGTCGGGGCCCAGGTTCCGAAGAGCCGTTCTCTTGGCGAAGCTCTCGATGTTGCTGAGAACGGCGTCCTTGTTCTTTAGCCGCAAATCCGTGATGCTGCTGTGGGTGATTCCGGAAAACTCCTTGAACGCCACGACCATCAACTCCTGGAACTTCGTGACAGCGCGCAGCTTCGGGTTCTCTGACTTGGGATGTGCCGACTCGTCCAGACGAGCGAAGTAACCCTTGAGGATCGAAATGAAGGCGCCGTCGTCAGCGGCGTCCAGCAGCTCTTCGCCGTTGATTCTCAAGATGGCAAGGCCGATCTGGAACAGAACCTTGGGTCCTTCGACGAAGAAGACATCCAACACTCGGAAAGCGAAGACCAGCGGCATGGAGTTTATGTACAGTGACAGAAACCAAGGCAGCGACACGACAGAAAGTTGCACGTCGCTCTTCACCAGGTGTTCCCACAGAATGGGCATCGTCTTCTCGACAAGCGACTCGAACACCTTCTGGTCCAGTAGGGTTCCATACATGGTGGTGGAGTAGTAGCCTGGGACGAGCCTGTCGCAGAGTGACGACAGGAGGAAGAAGGCTTGTGACTCGGACATGTAGATCAGCAGCGCCGCCACGACGATGTTCATGGCCTGGCAGTAGCCGACGTCGGGGTTCACCCAGCTGTAGGCAGTAAGCACGCGCCGGAGCCGACCGATTCCCTCTTCGCTCTGGAAGCCGGGATACTCCGGAAGGCTACGGTTCAGGTCCTTCTCGATCTCGTCGATAGCGAGAGATTCTTGACCTTCGTACTTGGCCAGTGTCTCGGCGTATAATGTGGGGTGCTCGAGCCGGAGGTAGATGGATCCCGAGGTCAACTCCCAGGTCTCGCCTCTCAGTCGATTCGGCAGGCCGACACGGATGAGCTTGTGGAAGGTGGGTTGACGGATCAACGTCATATTCCGGCCGTTGTCGCGCAAATATTCGGCCCAGAGGCGCATCTTGGCCCTGTCGCGCAACTTCTTGGGGTCTCCGGGGTAGCGGAACATCATGCCCAAACCGGCGTCGGGCGGGCTCGCATTCTTCTTGTCGTCCGACCTGAGAAGGTACTCGGAGTAGCACTCGCCGACAACCTTCTTGTACTTGCCGACGTTGCCAACGCCGGCCCTGAGTCCCTTCTTCAAGCCATCGCAAAAACGCTCGCAGCCCTGCCGAGTGCCGGCCAGGTGTATAGTGATCCTCTGCTCCCTGCCGTCCTTCTTTTCCCTTTCGGCGGCGGTCTCCTTGTCTTTGTCCCTTTGCTGGGTGATGCCGTTCCAGGTGGTAATCGCCAAGGCAAACTATGCAGCAGAGCAGCTCGTCAGTTTCTTGCCCTGCGGGGTGGAGGAAGCACGGACTGCTGTCTCGGTCACAAGCCGGGATCCAGAGCCGAGTAAGCCAACGAACGCACCTGGAAATTCTGGCTGTTCAGCCTCTCGACGCGGCGAATGGCGCAGAGAGGAAAGGTGAAGCCATTGCCGCTCGGGCCCCCGCCGTGTGTCTGGCCAGTGAAAGCAGAGCTGGTCGAAGTGCTGGCCGACTGGATGAAGCTCGAGGGGGTTGTGGAGAAGCACATGTAACCCTCGGAGAGATGCAGCTTGCCAGCATAGTGGTAGCCTCGATCGTGGTCCTTCCCTCCGTAGGTGGCATTGGCGGGCGGGATGGTCAACTCGGCATTGATCTCGTACAGCGGTGTCTGGGTGCTGGGAAGGCGAAACTGGTTCTGAAAGAGCGACGACTTGGACGGATTCTTGTCCGAGTTGGTCAGGTTCAGACCTTGAGTCGGGTCGACCAGCTGCTGGGCCTTCTGCACGAGGCTGGATAGAGTGAACATCCTGGAGCTGTTGCACTCAGCTGATCATGTCGGGGGGTATTCTTATTTTCGAAGTGACCGAAGAGTGAATGCCCGGTTCTGACCGGATGAAATGGAGATTGTGGGATGGGCGAGATAGGACAAGGTCGATCGAGTGAAGGCGATTCGAGTCGAGTGTGGTCTGGTCTACCTTGGTATGATTCTGGTTGGGTCGGGTTGGGTCGAGTCGGTGGATTGCTGGCCTGAGGGGAGGGGGAGGGGGGGGGGAAGGGATAAGACCCGAAACGGCGTTGCTGTCCACCAACGGAACGAAGGATCTTTGGCGTTACGACAGGTTGAAGGAGAATGGTTGAAGCGTCGGCCAGCCTCGAGGAGGAAGACGAAGGGAAGGTTGGAATCGGACAGTCGGCGTTGTGTGGAGGGGTCGTCTTATTTGGAGAATAGGTAGGTAGGTAGGTAAGTTGATGGGAGGATGAGGAACAGTGCAGTAGCAGCTGCGCCAGAGCCGGGACTGAAGCTGAATGCAGTCGAGTGGATAGATGGAGGTTTCCCGCCAAGAGGGTCTCTGGTACGTACTCCTCTGCCTACCTTACCTACCCACGCTACCTACCTTAGGTGTACCTCGCCTGTACGAGCCTGCCCTATGAGAAACTGCTAGTGATCTGCAGCGTGACAGTTGACAGCCCGCCTACCTCGTATCTCGCATCTCTTCATTCTCACTCACACTAAGAAAGGCGCACATTGAAAACCAACAGTGTCTGACCCATCAAGCTAGTCACTCTCACCCCATAGATTTTTTCATTTTTATTTTATGAAGAACCCCCTAAAGCAGCAAACTCGGAAACACGGCATAGCGGACATTCGACAACCGGGACGCTGCCCAGCAGTCCCCTGCATAGGTAGGTAGGTAGGTAGGGGGTAGCGCCCTTTCTGCACCTTGGTCGTAACCCGCGCATCCGGCCGTTCTTCATACATCCATCACTCAACTCAACTCACAGCGTCGTCAGTCTCATTCTCAAGTAGAACTCCTCCCCTGGCGGCACCTCCCTCGGCCTATTCAAACCCCACTTAACCCGAGCAACCATGATGGCATTCATCCATTCCTCTCTACGCAGCAATACTGCATTCCAGACCACCACGACCATGGGTGGGTTGCCAACGTCGTTGCCAACATCGAACCCCCCCCCCCCCCCCCNTACATCTCCATAGGAACGCGTCGCCTGGTACAAACCAGGTGACGTGACCGTGGTGGCCCATATCTCCCAAGCAAATGCCCCCACGAACATGTGCCACGCCCGTCTCGGCTAGCTCCAAGGAAAAGATGAGACAACCCCCCCTCCCGGCACGGATTACAGTCATGGCGTGGACTCCGGCGTGGCTCGCGGTACGCTCTGACGACGAAGTTTGTCAGCATGCTGTCCAGCATGCTTGCTTCATTATTCTGTTGTACATATTGTCACATCGCACACGGCGCCAGGGCAACACCGAGATACGCCAGCAGAGGTTTGCATCTATACCCAGGCAACTTGAAGCTCCTCTTCTATTCCTTGATCTGAGCTCCTCTCCTCCGGTATTCCAGATGAGCTTCACGGGCTCGCCTCCTTTGTGGTAGACGCAACCTGTGAACGCCGCTTAAACGCCGCTTAAACGCCATGAATGATAATCCTTCCCGTAGTTGCTTATCCAGGGCTTGACCAGCAGAATCCCCCCCATCATTTGGACTGGCGTACGCCAGTTCCTCGAACACACACGAGGCCTAGAAGCATTTGCCATCGTCTGTCGCCGCTGTCGACTTTCATGCCTTCTCTTAGCCCTCGCTCCCGAAACCGCATTTGGTACAGTTACATGTTGGAGTATCATCAAAGTATGCAAAAAAACAAAAACGAAAAAAAAAACCACCCCCCAAAAAAAAACCTCCGAAGATCCGGCATCTCCGAGCAAACAACTCCCAGCGCATGATTTGTGCAAAAAGAAATAGTTGCAAAAAGAAGCCAAAACAAAAAGTCTGTCTAGATATTGTCAAAAATCTTTGAAATACTGGTCGTATTTCTGGACCATGTCGTCCGTGTACGGTTCCCGCTTGCCGTCGTCTTCGGGGTAAATGTCGAAACATTGGGCGTCGCCCGGATACCGAATCGGCGGGATGATGGGGCCCCGTACGCGGCGGTTGTACATATCGTCCCAGTTGACGCCCCGGAAAAAGGGATGTTCTTTGACCATGGCGGCCCCTCCGCTGATGTTACCTAGCCGCCGGGATCGGTCCACGGTACAAAAAGACCTGATCAAGTCTTGTGCCTCGGCCGAGACGGGTGGGTCGTGCGGGAACATTACGGGCTTCTCGACAATTCTGGGCTGTCAGTCAGCGGCTGTGCTACGCCAAGCGAGCGGCGGCGGCGGCGGCGGCGGCGGCGGCCGGTCGACCTCGGCAAGATAGAGCAACTCACTGCTTGTAGATCTCGATAGGGTTCTGGTGCCAAAAAGGTGGGTAGCCCGTCAGAAACTCGTAAATCAGGATGCCCAACGCCCACCAATCGACAGCCGTCGTGTGGCCCTTGTTATGGATCACTTCGGGGGCGAGGTACTCGGGGGTGCCGCAGAGGGTGTACGTCTCGATCGGCTGGCCGGCGCTATTACTCAGCCTCTTTGCGAAGCCAAAATCGACCAGCTTGATGTGACCCTCGCCGTCCAGCAGGAGGTTCTCGGGCTTGAGGTCGCGATAGGCGACCCTCCCCTGTTGCTCGTGCAGATACTCGAGCACCAAGACGATCTCCGCGGCGTAGAAGCGGGCCGTTTCCTCGTCGAAGCGGCGGAACTTGCGCAGGTAACCGAACAGCTCGCCGCCGGGGACGTAGTCGAGCAGCATGTACAGATGGTCGCGGTCGGCAAAGGATGAGATGAGGTTCGTGATAAAGGGGTGGCCAGCGACATCACCAAGAATCATGCGCTCGTGGCGGACATGGTCGATCTGCTTGAGCTTGATGACCTCTGTTTTCCGCAAGATCTTCAGAGCAAACACGGTGTCGCGCTCTTCGTCGGTCGCATTGGCGGGCCTTACGAGGCAGACTCGGGCAAAGGTGCCTGCAGGGCGCAACGAGTGTGATTAGCAAACGGTCTTCCGAGACACGGCAGGGCTTGAGACAGGGAGACGGCCCGGGAGGGGGCAAACGTACCGGTTCCGAGTGTCCTCACGACGCGGAAGTCCTGGGGAGTCAACCTCCGGTTTGCGACGGGGCCAACTCCCGCGTCGGCATGCTGCTGTTGCGCATGGCCGTGGCCGTTGCTATTACTGCCAGCGCCGCCGCCGCCGCCACCCATCATCTTGGAGAGGCCTCCTCCGCCGATCTGATTCGGTACCGGATTGGCATGCGCAACCGTGGCCGCCATATTGTGTAACTTCTTGTTGATTGCCGAGAGTCCCGTCATAAAGGGTAAGGGGGGATAGGAGAGAAAAAGTGCTGGCTCATATGTCGTTCAGCTTGGTAGCGCGGCGTCCATCACCGGCTGAAGAGCTAGCTGTCCGAGGCGAGACAGGTCGACGCAGGCGAGGTGCGAGATGCGAGATGCGAGATGCGAGATGCGAGGGCAGAGACCGAGAGGCAGACGGGTTTGGTGTCTCTTGTCGGCGGCCAATGGGTAGATGGGTAGGTAGGGAGGTAGGTAAAATAGGCTGGTAGGTAGGGTGGGAGTGGAAAGGGGGCCGGTTCGGATCGAGTCTGGGTCTGGGTCCCGGATTCGTGACTGGCGGCGTCTGGGTCTGGTCTGGGTCTGGGGATCGGGGTCGAGATTGAGATTGGATCGATCCGGCAAGCCAAGAGGCGGAAGAGGTACAGGGCCGCTTTCCGCCCTCTCGTGTTTCCGAGAGGCTGACTTCGTTTGGGTGTACGAAGCAGGCAAAGGCAAAGGCAAAGGCAACGGGACTCGCCCTGGTGTTGTTTGCTGTTGAATAGGTAGTTGGTAGGTACGGATACTGCCTTATGGGCGAGGAAGTAAGCGATGTCGGTTTCGCTTGTGGGCGTGAAAGGGCGCGCAAGCGGTTTAGACGTTTGGGCAGCGGGCCTCTGGGACCTTTCAGGCTCAGGGAGAGGGAACCTTCAGATGAAAGGGCCGTGGCAATGACGAAAGCGAGCAGTACTACGTAGAGACAGCTGCAAGTATTCCCATGCGGTATGGATACCGTAGGAACATGTATGGGGCCGACCAGGAAGAGGGGACGGGGACGGTGCAAGGTGCGAGGTGCAAGCGTGCGGCCGAGGGGCAGATCAACCATCTGCTACTCTTGTCTTGGGTTCATTCGCACCCAGCAACACGGGGGGTCCCCTTCCTTGCGAGGTGCTGCCGCATTGTACGAAGTACGGATACTGTACAGTGAGGTATTGTGGCACGTACTACCGTACTATGTACACTATGTGCTTGCTTACCTACCTATACCGTAGCTAGCAGCGGGTGCGGCGCATGTAAAGCCGCGGGTACACCGAACGGCTGTTGCGGTTTTTGGAAATGCGCCCTGTGTGTCACTGTCACGCGGTGGAAATCCGGGGGAGTGTCTGCCGACATTGCCCGACTGCCATGCCCATGCCATGCCGTTGCCTCTCCTCTCCCCTCTGCGGACACTGCCCGTCCTCCCCACACCTACAGGTACCGCCTCAGCTCGAATTTAGCTCTGCAGGCTGCAGCGCACCACCGAAAGAAAGGCTAAGTAGTGTAACTACCTGGATACGGATACCCACCTACCTTACCTAACGGCTAACGCACTGTTTGCCGTGTTGTCGCAGTGTCTTTTTCTCCTTTCTGCGCCCCCTTACCCCTTTCCCCTCCAAGCCTGACCCGCCCACCCTTATTCTGCAACGTTCGTCAACAGCACCGTCGACTGGGTTCCCTCGCTTTGTCCCATCTCACTTGGCAATATACAACGAACCCACGTGTCTGGCTGGTCCCTCAACTACGTAGTAAGACGCCGCCGCCGCCGCCGCCGCCGCCGTCTCCCCGCCAGCCCAACCTCGGACCCAGAGAAAGAGAGAGAGAGAGAGAGAGAGAGAGGGGGAGGGAGAGAGGTCTGCCGCATCTTCCCGTATCTAAAGAAACCTCCGAAACTCTGATGCGCGCAGGGACCGCCGGCACTTTGAATTCCATCGCGCCTGTTCCTAACTCCTTTCACTCTTCGGACTTGGGTACTCTGACTGCAACAAGCCCGCGCGAGACGAGGCAAAGGGAGTTTTCTGCCCCCCC
>NWBT01000045.1:4839647-4849717 GCA_003386485.1 Colletotrichum lentis
GGTGGTGGGTGGGTGATAACGCCGATGACGATTATCCGTTTGGCTTCCCTTTGTTAGTCAGCTATCCCCGTCTTCTGGAACCGAGAACGATGCACAGAGGCGAGTGACTAGACAACAACGGAAATCTTGAGGAGAGACAAAAAGGAAACCGGCATATGTGTCGGGAGATGTGTGTGATGAGGATTTGGGACCGGAAGCAGGCGAAAACAGACGTGGCTTTGGGCTCCTGGCGCGTCGGTCTTCTAGCCCAACTACCTAGGTAGTGTAGGGTACCGTACCGTACCGTACCATACATACCACCTGGCCGCCCATTCCCACTAGGTACGCTCGCTACTGGGAGATTGAGTTTGAAAAGGGAAACTGAAGTTGGTATGAGAGAACAAGGGAAGAAGAGCGAACGTCATGTACCTGATGGGGGAAACCCGGTGGCAGGCTCTAACTGATTGCCTTGGTGAACTTCAGAATCGCGAATAGTATATTGCAGTCAGCTTGGTTGCCGATTCGGGTGCGTCAGTAAAGAATATCGTCCAGAAGAGGGAGAGCAGATGATCAGTCCATATACTGAACCACACAAAACCTACGTGGGATATTGCCACGAGAAATACTTTTTTTTTCTTTCTTTTTCTTTTCTCCGCCCGATGAATCACTTGTCTCGAACCACACTTCCTAAATGGTTCAGTCAGCTGGTCGACGTATCCCTACCAAACCGGTAACAATCAAGAGTGCACCTGACCCATACAGCCTCATGATACCAGCCCAGCCCCAACCATGCCAATTGGGCATACCCATCAGCGGCCAGTCTTCCCGCCTTGGCCGTACACTCGGGATAGGTAGCGTAGTCCTACATCAGGTAGACGCATCATCAGATCCCCACCACAATAGTTCGCCGTCTAAGTCAAAGATGTCAATGGAAACACAGAACTCGCCTTCATCGTTGCAAGGCCATGATGCTGCCTGGGATCCAGCCCTACCAAGCACAATGTGCACATACGTACGCCACATCATGAAAGTCACCGATATGGGCCATAAGCAGAATCATTGGCGCGCGACATTGTTGTAAATTGAAGAAGCTACTGCGCTTTGGTTGGTTCCACCGCTCGTCGACATGTCCACAACTACCCGTGCTCCGCCTCCACCAAAAAAAAAAAAGTGTAAGCTTGTCAGACCGTCACCGGTCTATTGATGATGAAGGCGCAGTGTTGAGAGTCCAAGCACAAGTGTCCTGAGGAGAGCATCCTTCCACGTCTGCCACAGGCAGCCGCGTCAAGATCCTCAACCTCGTAGGACTTTGCTAAGACGCTCCCAAGAGCCCCTGGTAGGTTGTCGAAGATCGCTGTCGTGGTATAGTCGGCTACCACGCCTGGACCCCCCTTTGTGCAAATGCCGAAGAACCGATTTCCCAACCAACCGAATGAGACCTGAATTCAATGAAATAATACTCCCCGTCCGTCCTCATTAGCTCTGCGTGCGTGGTGCTGGGCCTGTGTAGTCATAGGAGACCCCAATGGGAGTCGCTTCTTGTCTAACCATACGCGCAGCTCCCGAAACCCCGCAGCGGACTTCTCCCGTTTGCCGACCCCTCCCCAGTAGTACCTCCCCAGAAGCGGGCCTCGACGCGTGAATGACCAAGTGCGAAGCCATCGAAAAGTAAATATCAACTCGTACTGCGCGTGACCGGAAGAGGGAGAAAGTAGGAAAGTTCAAAGAAATAGAACAAGGAAAAACCGTCAGTGGAACGCAGCTCCAACGCATCGACGAGGTGCTAGGTCAGGAGACCAGGGCACTCAGGTTCGGGTAAGGTAGGGGATGTCTCGCGGGGCGGCCCGACGACGGCGCCTCACAGGTAAATGAGGTACCGGACGTGCCGTTCGAGTTCTTCCTGCCATGGAACCAGACCCAGGAAGCCCCGGCAGCAAAGTCTGCTAGGCACCTCCCCAAGTCGGGTGTCCCGTCATGAAGAATCGAGCCATCCATCAAAATCAACCCAGAGATGTCGAAGAACGAAGATGAGAAATGCGTAAAAAAGAGACTGCGACCGGTTCGCGTGGCAAGGCATATCATCAAAGAGACCCTGCTGGTGAGCAGAACCCGTACCAATCGTGATGCCTGGGGAACCATGCCACGGAGCAATGAAGCCAGCAAAAAGCCGACCTGGTCATACCCTCAAAAACATGTTGGACAGATGCACATGGTTGCCGCCGTCGAGGATCACATCGGCAAGTAGGGGCTCGAACCATGTGCAGGACCTGCGCTTTTCGTAGCCGAGCGCAAACTAGATCATCGTCCACTAGGTCAGCATGCTTTTGTCAGCCAGTACTCTTCAGCCAGGGGTCGACGGCATGCCACAGGGCTGGTGGGCGGGGAAGGCAAGGGGAAGCGACAAGGGGAGGAGGAATATGCTTACATCCTGTCACTTCCACCGACGGCACGGTTGGTATCCGGGGTGTCAACACCAGCACCAGATCCTCGTTCAATCACTTTGCGGCGCGAGCTGGGAAGGGCGTTAGGCTTATTAGCGCCAGACTGAGGGGTCGGCTGACCAGCAGTAGCGGCATTCGTGCGAGATGCCCGCGCCTTTTCGTCCTCCTCCTGAGTGGCTCCGGCGGCCTGGGCGATGGCCTGAGCATTCTTCTGATACTTGTAGACGGTCCAGTCAAAGACGTAGTCGTACTGGAAGCCCTCGCGGACGAAGAGATCACGGAAGATCTTGCGAAGGTAGCTGTAGTCGGGCTTGTCGTCGAATCGGAGGGATCGGGTGTAGTTGAGGTAGATGGCGAACTCGTTGGGGAAGCCGCGGCAAAGGACCTCGGTCGGGGTGGTCATCTTCTTCTCCATGATTCGGTCGTACTTCTGCTTCTTGGTAGCGGCCTTCAGTCCCTGCCATGGGAGGGATCCACGGCAGAAGTAGAGCATGACATAACCAAGGGACTCCATGTCGTCACGACGAGATTGCTCTGCAAACATGTCAGCGGGCATGGGAAAAGGGCAACGGGCGGAGAGTGGGTGCGTATGTAACATACCGACACCCAGGTGGGTGTTGATGGAGGCGTAGCGGGCGGTTCCCGTCAGGTTCTTGTTCTCTCTGTAAGGAATGTGGAAGTGCGTCTTGGGGTCGCGGTACTTCTTGGCCAGACCGAAGTCGATGACGTTGACCTGGTTGCCGCGCTTACCAATACCCATGAGGAAGTTGTCGGGCTTGATATCACGGTGGATGAAGGACTTGGCATGGATGTACTCGATGCGAGAAATCAACTGGTCGGCAAGAAGCAGGACAGTCTTGAGGGAGAACTTGCGGTTGCAGAAGTTGAAGAGGTCCTCGAGACTGGGGCCCAGGAGGTCGAGAACCATGGCGTTGTAGTCGCACTCGGTGCCGAACCAGCGGACGAAGGGGATGCCAACGCCGCCGGCGAGCGACTTGTAGACTCTAGCCTCATACTCAAGCTGGGGGTGCTTGGCCTTGACGCTCTCGAGCTTGATGGCAATCTCCTCGCCCGAGATGATGTTGGTGCCGAGGTAGATGTCACCAAACGAGCCGGAGCCAATCTTGCGGCCAATGCGGTACTTGTTACCGACGCGGAGATCCTGCATTGTGGACGTGAGCGGTGAGCAAAAAAAACAACTGATACGGCGACTAGGACAAGCAAGATAGGGCCATCATCAACGCAAAAGAGCCGAGAGCGCTCGACGCAAGAAGTTCCATCCTACTCCGCAGGGGGAAGGGGTCGCCTTGTTTCCATCTACTTACCATTGTGGTCATCTTGAGGTGTGGTTTTTAGACTGCTCCTTTCGGATACAGATGTCGTGTTGGCAACTTGGGTGTCGATTGACGAACAAGGAGGCTAGTCGACAGCGAAGCTGCTGGCTAATTGAGACGACTCTATCAGTAGGGATACACGAAACGTGAGAAGGGAAGGGAATCTTTGAGAGGTCGTGACGTTGGAGTGATGAAAAGAATAGGGTCTCGGGGACGTTGAAAAGCGGAAAGAGATGGGCAGTTTGGAGAGTGGGGGGAGTTGGTCGAGGCGTTGGAAGAGAGCGAGAGCGGGAGGGAGAGAAGGATTGAATGAGGCAAAAGTCAGGATCCACCAGGCAACCCACCGGGCCGCTGTCAGCCCAAGGTTGGTTTGAGCTGAGCCAGAGGGAGACAGAAAGGATAATCATTCCCAAGCGGGCTAAGTGGACCGAGAACGGACTGACTTTTGGCAATGGATTGTCGACGGAAACAAACAGCAGACAGGAAATCGAGAAATAACATGCAGCAGTAGACAGAGAGAGGATGAGCTCACCTGTTGAGGAATAGTATGTGTGAGTTTGTGGTATCGGAAGCGCTGCGTTGCGTGGCAGGTCGTGCGGTGTCGTCGAGTGGGTGGTTGGGTGACAGAGGTCGACGAAGCGAGGACGTAATTTCTCGGGAGAATCGACAGGCGATGATGGGCGGACAGACGGCGGCGACGACGACGACGACGACGACGACGATATGGAGACTGGTTGATGGAGGAGGAGACGGGAGTAATTGATGCAGTCGAGAGCGGAATTGGATTAATTACTCTGTCCAGGCCCAACGAAAAAAGCCGTGTCCAAGCAGGCGGGACAGGACGATGGTGCTGGGGGGAAGGGAGGGCAAACAGCCTTTTGGCAGGTCAAGGGGTGGTCGAGAAGAGATCGTGGGGTGAAGAAGGGAAGAGCGAAGGGGGAGGAGAGAGGGAGGGAGGAGAAGGGCGAAGGGTACCTTAATGGGGATGGGAGCCCAAAAGTGGAGGCGAAAAGGCAGACCTGGACGAAGAGGAGAGCAGGGTGAGCGCGAGTGAGAGCGGGCGGCCGGCGGCGGCGGACCACTGCTGGGGGCGGACAGGCTGCTGGAGCGGACTGACGACTGTGGCCTGGCCTGGACTGGACTGGACTGGACTGGATTTAGGTACCTGAGGAAGGTAGGGCAAGTAAGTGCCTTGGGGACCAGGTATCCGTACTTCTGGCGTCAGATGTCCGGGGGCAGGTACCTTCCCTTACACCTCTGCTTTGCCTACCGGGCACGTACTTTTTTCCAACCATCTATCTGCCTGATGGACGGATAGGTAGGTATCGTAAAGGGGACGGCGATACAGCCAGTCCCCGAGTACTAATAAGTAGGGTCAGCGTGCAAGGACAAGGAAGTGAGTATCGCGGCTTGCCGCCATCGCGCTTCCTTCCTCCTTCCTCCCTTCTCGTCCTGTCACGTCGTCGTTGTCAACATTGTATTGTCTTTGATATTTTGCGCTTCTCGTCTTTTTGATGTTCCCCTCAAGCCACGGGTGATTTCTATTCTTGGGGGGGTGGAGAGCCCTCTTGGCTTGTCGAATCCATCTTCCCGACATGCTTCCAAAACCGCCGTCTGCAACTGGCCATTCCATCCGCGGTTGTGGTCAAATGCCTTGGCCTAGCGGCCAACTAACCTACCTAACCTACCTACCTAGGTACCTAGCCTAGCCTTGCCATACGTGGTTTTCTTCCTCTGGGGCAAAGTGGCCGTCAGGGAACAAAGCAAGACGGGTACGCCATCGCATCGCATCGCATCAGCAAGGCAAGGCAAGGTGCGGCAAGGTGCGGCATCACCAAGCATTCAAGGCATGTTTAACAATACAGAGTACATTACATGCATGCAACGCAGCACACAATCATTCAACACTGCCGCTCATCATCGGCGTTGGCCTGGGCAAGAGCAAGCAAGCAAGCGACCTTGGGCCCATTTCGTCCGACGACCGACGACATTGGAACACCGCACTGGCCACCCAAATCAATGCAACGAACGCCCTTCCGCCGGGTCACTGGACAACGACGGGGAAGAGCCTTGTCATGATCGTTTTTTTTTTCCCCTCCCCTCCCTGGGCGCCCTAGGGGGGGTTCCCTTGGCAGCGAGTCCGTCCCACGCCCCACCGCAAAACGTTCCGCCGCTTCTCCAAAAGGGGGGATTTCCAGAGCCTGAAAACCACTACGACCGCCCCCAAACAAGGCCCTGGAACGTCCAAGAACCCTGTCTCGAATCGCTGCATTCGGAAACCGAGAAGCAGCTTGCAGTCTGCATCATGGTGGACGACGGACGGGAACTCGAGATGATGGACACAAGACACAATGCAAAGCCCGCGTCAATGGCCCGCCCGACGATTAGGATCAAGTATCGACACGTCAACTACGACACGGCTCTGCGCGTGCCGCAACGCAGCTGCCAGCAATTGGCATAGCTACACCATGGCGCCATTCCCGGCCCATCGTCAGGTCGCAACCAAATCCCGGAATACCCGCAGGGCGCCAACGGCAACCAGGTCGGCCGACCCTTCTGAAGTTTACATATCGTCGCACAAGGGTGAGACACTGTTCGCGCCGCGCCCTTGCAGTCGGACGTTCACTGACTTGTCGACTCGACCTGTCCGACGTGTTCATGGCATCAATGTTCAATGCCGCCAATCAATTTACGGGCCCCGACGGCATTGCCGTGCCAATTTCCAGCGGCACCCGGCATGTAATTCCAGGACCAACATCGGCCCCTCCTCATGCGACATTGCCGCGTCGCCTGCTAATCCCTCAGGTGATGCAGCTCTCGCCAGAGCAGGATGCGCTAATCACCAACCAACGAGAGCCTCACCGCTCTTAGCCCTCTCTCCCCGCAACTAAAATACGACGCCTAAACATGGCGGGAACGACTACTTTAAATTGTCGGTCAGGAGACCCCAATCCCACCGGACGACAAGACCATGACGGCAGCAACATCGAGATGCCTACTCTGGTATCTGAAAGTGGCTCTGCCGTCTGGCTTGGAGGAGCTGCCGTGAGCATGCAACAGGGAGACGGTGGTTTTGGTAGATGCCGTACATCGCAAGGCATATCATCAACCGTCGGCGGGCTCAGGGGGGCATGCCGTGTCCAGTGCAATGCCGCTCACGTTCGTCATGCGGCAACAACCTCTCGGGTTTGGTCGTTGGCGTCTGAGATATCAGATCCCACTGCTAAAAGTACAGATAAAGCCTCTCCTTGAATCTCTCGTCTCAAACCGGTAAAGCATGTCCCGCAAAAGCGGCAAGGGCGGCAACAGGCCTCTCTCCCTTGCGATGCACCAAGGGGAGAGGCAAAGGCCCTGCAATGCAACCAACCGCCCACCGTGGATTGCTTGCCTGTCGCGTTGTTGTCGAACAGGGCCAGACGCCACAAAAGCCATTTGGCGACTCTCACGTCACCCATCGCGCCAGAGCCGAGTTGCCTCAATCAAAAAAAAAAAAAAAAAAAAAAAAGCAAACAGCTTCCGGCCACGACGCCCCAGAGTCCAAGCCGAATCTTGTCCAGCACGCGAGGTTTGGGGCCGTGCGTGGAAGAGACAGAGCCCGGGTTTTGCTCACTGCATGCCTGACCGATGCTCACGACTCAGGCGTCCGAACCCGTTCGCCCCCTGGTCAGCCAGCCAGCGTTGTCTCGGAGTTGGGCAGCAACCCCTACGCAGCGATCCCTGGTCGTACTGTAGTACGTGCTGTTGCTTGAAGCGCGCTTGCTCCCGCGACGACCTGCCTTCCGCCTCGGCTGGTGCGTCGCGTACATACATTCATACATGCAATTTGCGAATACAAAAGGATGGATGCAAGAGGAGGAAGCATCCTATTCGGGCTTTGCTTTCCAGTACGGCCACGCTGCTCTACACTAGACGTCGCCGATCCCCTTCCCTCCTCAGCTCTTTGACTACGACGAGAGGTCGTTCCCTAGTATTCCCGTAGCTGCGAGATGGACATGGTGCTTCGTCGCCATAAACGACAGGGGTGGCCTCCAGAAGGCAACATAAAATACCTCTCGGCTCTGCCCCGTGTGTCCACAGGACGGTCGGTTCTGAGTAAGTCAGCCTTCCATCCTGGAGGGGTAGCTCCCAGACTGTGGCATGCATATCATATCCGTAGTCGTACTGGATGTTCTAAATTAGGGACGTTCGAGAAGCAGCAGCAAACGGATGGTCACGTTGTTCTGGAAGCCCCATCGCCGTTGTCAGCGCTACGATGCGCCTTGGCTACGTTTGATACAAGGGGCACCGCACGTCCGTCTCGAACTCAGGCCCGGTGGTCACGCCGTCACCGTAGCACCACCGGCTCAGGAAATGCCACTCGTTCTTCCACAAGCCAACCGGCGTCCCCTCGGCCTCGTCTCTCGGCGGCCACTTGGGTGGACCAGAATGCGAGATGCTCAGGGCTACTGAAGTCTGTTGGTATTCCACGCCTGGCCGCCGGATGGAATAATGGATTCCTTCTTCCACTTCCCAGACAGAGCCTGCTATTCTGGCTTCTGCAGGCCTACCTGAGTAGACACACATCACACACACTAGGTCTAGTGCCCCGACATTAACCAACACCGAGACAACCAGGCTCTGGTAGTAGCAGATGCAGAGGTGTGGCGCCTAAAAGTCTGGCATGGCATGCACATGTCGATGTCCAACGTCATCGGGTAGGTTAGCTCACTGAGCTGCGCTCGTCACCAGTCAACCACATTCCGATCTTGCAGGGAGATTTTCATCCAAAAATGATATATAAGGTGAATCATGAAGGGGTCGATGGCGGTCCACCCAACGACATGCGAGCCGTTGTTGCCGACGCTGCCAGGACCCCCGCAGAGCCAAGCAATCCATAGCCTCCTCGGAGAGCACCAACAGTACAGACAGAGTACGGTGCCAGTCCAGTGGCGGCCCAGTGCTTGCTGCACCCGAGCATTTTCTCGAAGCCAAAAGGCCGGTGAGATTCTGGCCACTGCCGATCACCTTCGGGTTTCCCGCCTCGGCCAATCCACCCGCGCCTTGGACCGCGGACGGCGCGGATAGGGCCCTCCATCGCATCACCGCACTGCAACCGCCTGGCCTGCCCGCCTACCCCCTTGGTTCATTGCAAATCGGCTCCCCGGGGGTGGTGTGGGGGGTGCTTGGCGCAATGCTCGCCGAGTGTCTGCGCGTTGCCTGATGTTGCCTGTTTCCCGTCGTTCGACTGGGACGCTAAGGTCACAAGATCTCGGCGATTGCATTTCATGGAACTTGGAACTTGGTGGCAGGACGATTCGTCCAATCTGGTACGGCCAGGCTTACCTGAAGATGACAAGGGAGGGTGAGAGACTGGGGAGGCGGGGAGGGAGAACATACACAAACTCACAGCCGCTCTCGACCGTTGGTAAGCCGGGGGAGGGGGGGGGTTCAGGTGTCGACGGTTGAGGCGCTCATGAGAGTTGTGTCGAATGCAGTAATATCTCGGGGGCATACATACGCATTCAGGGTCTACCTTTCCCGAGATGACGGCCGCTGTACAGGCTTTGTTTGAATGTCTCTCGCCCAGATCAGGTCCAATCGGCGAATTTCCGGCCCCTACAAATGAGTCGCATCCCATGTCGGAGGTTGAGGCCTTGAAACGACGTTGGCCCATTCCACATTATGCTCCAGGGCCGCGAGCTGCTCTCCGTCCAGACCACCAGTAGAATACATACTACAGAGTATTAGTATCCGTACTCGGTACAGAGTATGGAGTAGAGCCAGAGGAAACCTGGCCAGGGGCTCTGGCCCGCGCTCAGCCGGTGACAAGTTCTTCGCCAGCACATGGACGTCCTCATCCTCGGCAAGTCTCTTTGATGCGAGTCCCGCCGCCCAACGAACGAACCTACGATTGTGGTGATTCGGGCGGTGAAGGCAATGAGTCTCATTCTTGGCCTACCGAACCTCACTCGTATTCATCCAGGCCCGAGAACACAAACGCATCTCCAGGGGACGGGGGGGGGGCACGTAAGACTGTACATACGGAGCACAATCTTGCCATCCACCAGCCCATCTGCCGAACATGGACGGCAAAAAACCACTGACTTGAGCTCCCCCACCCGCTTCACAGACAACAGATCAACCACCCGCCATCTGCGAAACTTGAGATGAACTTTCACGCCGCACGGCACCGAAGAACAAGGTCCTTTTGTTTTTCAGTGCACATACATGTATCCGTACTGGTACACTACTACCTACTACTACTACTACTACTACTACTACTACTACTACTACTACTACTACTACTACTACTACTACTACTACTACTACTACTACT
>NWBT01000045.1:4859323-4889301 GCA_003386485.1 Colletotrichum lentis
GGCGTCGCGGCCGTGAGGGCGGCGGCGGCGGCGGCGGCGGCGGCGACGGCGACGAGGACGACGGAGGAGCGCATGGCTTTATTTTTTATATGATTTCTTTGTCTTTGTCGTTTTGGTTTGGGAATGTCTTGGAGACTATGGGTGTTGGCCGTCGGTCTCTCGTATCACCGAAAGAGATACTTCTAGCATCATGCCGTTCCGATCGTCGTTCCCTGTCCAGAGTACACTGTCGACTATATACATGATCTCTGCCCCCTTCCGCCTCACGGGTAGCTACTCAGGTCCGGATGCTGTAGATCAAAGCCGACCTTCCCTACACAGTATGGTCGCGTCTGACATCTTGGCATTTGCTGACTGACCTGCTTGTCGCGTCCAACAACAACCCCTGATTAGCTGCGCCGGCCCTGGTAACGTCAGCCGAACCGCCACGGTAGCCGGGCGCGCAGGCGCAACGGTGGGATTTCGAATGCAACCGAGGAGGGTTCGCTTGCGAGGAGTTCTTGGGGGGGTAGTGATGACACCTGATGCTACGGTTATCGAAATTCATCCCCTGCCAGCCGAGACCAAGATACGGGTCTTGGCATGCAGAAGCTTGTCTTACCCAATCGCAGCTGCGATCTCTGCCGAACCGATGTGGAGAGAGAGAGAGAGAGAGAGAGAGAGAGAGAGAGAGAGAGAGAGAGAGATACCGTCATCATGGCATGTCAAGCAATGGTCAGCAAACGCATGATATCTGTGAGACAAAACAAGAACACATCAGCTCGTATGTTTCAAGTCCCTTACCCGTACTCTTCATAACTGCATGAGCCCGGGCTTCAACCTCGCCCTTATACAAGATGCCTTAGTTGCTTCATGACCCCCAAACTACACAACAACTTCGTAAAGGTGGGAATCTTTATATTCCTTGGTGTGAGAGAACGACGGCCCCCGCCGTTTCTGCACGCAGGACCCTCGCGGAATATATAGAGAAGACAAAACAAGAAGGGGAATGAAGAAACAAAAGTCAAGAAAACATGGGACGTCTTGGCCGTGGCCTGAGATCGGCTTATAAGCTCGACGCGTCCCGCCGCCTGCCGGTCGGTTGGTTCCCCTCCCTCCCTCCTCCTCCTTTCCAAAGCGCGTAAATAAAGAGAACCTTCCGGTCAATGACCCACGTTCGACCCAAAACGCCCTTGCGGTCCGCGCAGCTTTCTTCCCACGCATCCGCGGCGACCTCTTGTTTTCGTCAATTGGGGAATCATCCACCCGGAGGTGGGAGAATGGGGAAAGAAATGGGTTGGAGTCCCTCATCTGTCCAATCGTAGGGAACACACGCAGTGCCCCCTCTCATCAGTCGTCACCGCCCCCTTTGCCTAGCCCTATTTCTCCATATGTCCGTCGTTGAGGAGCATCTCCAACACAACCTGCACACCGTGCTGCTCGGGATGGCTCATCGAGATCTTGACCGTCCCCTTGGAGTCTTCTCCCGCGGGGGTCTGACCGCTCAGCCAGCTCTGCGTGTTTGACGAGTTGCCGCCCGTGGGGCCTCTGACGCCAAAGTCGAGGCATTTCACGTCCCGGCCAGCAATGATCTGTCGGAGGCGCCCGTTCTCGGCGTTTCGCACCTCGACGTAGTCTCCGTTGAAGAGGAGGAGGTATTGGCCGTACATGGTGGCGCTCGTCGCCTTCTTTTGCTTGCCCGAGTATTCCATAATGAGGGTGCGGCTCACGTCGCCGTGTTTATCGACGTACACGGCGCAGTCTTCATAAGCTAGCAAGAACTCCTGGTCGTTCAGCTTGAACATGCCCAACGGTCTCTGATCCCGGATTCGGCCTGCGATGTTGGCGATGGCCGGCTGCTTCAGGTCAGGGATCGACATCGTCTGCTTCTTGTCGAGGGTCAGCAGTTCGAACCCCTTTGCGGTAGAAACCGCAATGTAGCTCTGGAAGAGGTTGAGCGAGTAGCACTCTGTTGGCAGGTAGAACTCGTCGTAGTCGCGGAACGAATCGGTGCTGCCTCCCGGCCCCTTGCGGCCGCCAAAGATCCTAGGCCTCTTCTCCGTTGCCTTCTGGAAGACGGGTTCGAGGACCTTGAACGTGTTGTGCATGCCTTCTTTCCGCTTGAAAAAGACCAGCATACGCTCCTTCATGCGCGCCGTGGCGAAGAAGGCCACGTCCTTGGCCAGCCTCTGTGGCGCCCGTCGCGGGTTGTCGTGCGCCGGCGCGGGGAAGTTGGACACTGGTGCCACCACATCCAGCGGATAAGCAACCAGGGATCGGTCGGCAATGATGAGGCAGACAGAAAACTCTTCGAGCACGGCGATTTGCGTCACTCTCGTTGTTTGCACGCTCTGTACAATGTTTAGCAATCATCTCCCTGCCCCACATCATCGCAACACGGCGCTTTTTGCGGCTTACCTTCATCCAACCACGAGGATTCGTGGCATCCGAGATGTACACGCCGTAGTCCGTTCCAATGGCGACGATGGACTTGCCGAATGCGTTGAAGCCGCAGGCGCAGTTGACTTGTGCCCTGCAAACCGGAGCGGGCCCTCTACCAGGTCCGTAAACCTCCTCGATCTCGCGGACTGCTCGGTCAAGAGGGGTGCCCCGGATGGGAACGCCCGGTTGCCTGCCAATAGCTGCCGCCGCATCATAAACGAACGCGCTGTCTGCAAGCACACGGAGGCGGAAGGGCTCGGCATTCTGCGAGTGCAGCGCCTTCGCATGCCTCGTCTTGGCTTCGATGATCTTCTCCACCCATTCCGCCCGGCTCTGGGCCGATGTGGCGTACAAGATGTATGTCTCGTGGCCCAGATGCTTGATCTTGAAAGGATAGAGGATCTTACCCTCGGGGTCGTTGGACATGGTCGGCGTAAGCCTGGCCGCCGAAGATGAGGCTATCGACGAGCTCGTCGCAGCATGCTCTAGGCCAGGGCGATCAGTACCGTTGGTAGCGACCTTGTTCAGTCTGGTATCTGAACCGCCTCCCGTCCGGGCCAACGGAGCAGTTATGCCCTTCTGCTTCGAGATTGGGTCATCGTTCATGGTGTCAAGGAAGAGCAAAGGCATGGGGATGGGCTAGGAAATGCCAGTTAGCACAACGATCGGCCCCGGGGTTTCATAACGGCTTACTTCTTTCGACACGTCAAACTTCTTCTCTCCCCGGACGTCTTTGGGAGTCACCACCTTTGCGAGGATGAAGTAGTGATCAAACAGCAACGCATGCGTGTCAACCCATCTGACACCCTTGGAACCCATTCTCTGCAAGTCACCCTGCTTAATGAGCTCCCGGCCAAGATGGTCAAGGTTGAGGACCGAGTGAAACCCTGGCCTGAGGACGAGCATGTTGTTGAGCTCCATCATCTCCACCTTCTTCTGCATCTCGGCGACCTTGGTGTCGCACTCCATCGTGACGTTGCGGATCTCTGCGATTGCCCTGGCCAAATTGGCCTTCTCTTCGTCGTCCCGCAGCGTCTTCTTCTCGACGGTCTCAAGCAGGAGCGAGTATCGCTGTAACCGCGTGATGGGGGTCTTGAGGAAATGCTGCCATCCCAGACGCTCGGAGCGCTTGTGCCTCATGACTTGCTCGAGAAAGGTGCGGAAGAGGAGGTTGCGATCAGACTCCTTGCGCACCATGTACTCGGCGTAGGGGAACTGGGATGCATAGTCGATGTACACATCCTTGGCCTTTCGAATCCACTCGCGGAAGAGGTCGGAGAACCCCGTGATCCACGGCCCTTGCTCCTGTTGACGGTACTTCAACTGCGCCAAAAGGTTGTCCTTGTTGACGAGTTGAACAGCATCGGCCTTGCCAAATACAATCTGAAGGAACTTATCAATCTTGTTGGGTGGGATGATGGGAGGCTGGCTGTTCCGCAGGTGGTCTCGATACAATACCCGTAGTACCTCGAGCTGGCTGATGAAGTATTCCTCACTGTTCACGATTTCGTGCAACACGTGCTGGCGCTCTATTTCCTTCTTGGGCTTTTCGGCAAGTTCGGCTTCCAGGATCTTGTAGTGCACGTTCCAATCGGCCGGCTTGGCTTCTTCGAGAAGCATCTCGTCCAGGTTGGCCTTCTTCAGCGTCCTCATGCACTGGTGCGAGTAGCAGCGCCCCGGCTGAGAGTCGTCCTCGTGGAGCTTCGGTGCATAGCAGCCAGAGCCCGTCAGTTGCGGCAAGACTCCAGACACAGTGCCATTGCCGAACTTGACCCATTCTTCCTCGGGAACGAGAACTCCGGCGTCCAACATGAGCTGCGACACGAGCGCGCTGAGAAGTTCGGCGTCAGCAACGTTAATGGTAGGAACCTTGGCTGTGAAAAGCTTGAGTAGTGCCTCCTCAACAGTCTTCTGTTTCAAATCCGGCTCTCCATCGGCCATCTCGCGAATCCAAGCCGCGATTCCACTCAAAGCCCACGGCTCGGAACACCTTCTGAGGTCACCAGACGTAAGTTTTGATGGAACGAACTTCCTCTTCCGGCCGCTGGGCAGCGTGATCATATCATACGTCATAGAAGATGGCGTCCCAGACTCGTAGCCGTCGTACGGCAGTCCATTTTGCGCCGCGAGCTGCTGTTGCTGGTTCTGGTATCTGGCCATCTTCCTTCGCTCTTCCGCCGCATCTGTTCGTGACCGGACCGGTGCCTGCACCTGCGGGGTGTGGCTGTGGCTCGATAGGGATATAGAACGCTCCGGAAAGGGTGAGTTGAGGCCCGTCGAGCCGCCGTGGTAGTCAGAGCCGCCGTCGTGAAGGGTTCGTGAGTCAGTGCTGAGCGAGTGGGCATGATGGCTGCGGGTTGTGGGATGGACAGAGAGCAAAGAGCTTGAATCGCTTTCCGGGCCGCCAGGGAGGGCCGGAAGCGGCCTGTTTGACAATCCAGGGTGGTAAAAGATATCCGGGTAGTCTTCCTTATAGGGTGACTCGCTGCCGCTCTGTTTCGAGTGGAGAGACACCGGCTCATCGCCCTCGTCAAAGCTTAGTCGGTGAGCAGACGGAGCCTGCAAGCCACCGGTACCACCGTAGTCGACCCCCGCGTGCGTGAACGGGGATGCTCCGGCGTAGTCGTCGGGGTTCGGTAGTGGCCGGGATCCGTCCTGGGTTGGCACCTCGTTACCGTAGGCCAGGCTCCCGGCATAACCGCCAGCAAGAGCACCCAGATCCATGCCGCCGTAGTCGGTGTCGTCGCTCTGCTCCTCGGGAGGCGGCGGAAGGCGGTTCGAGGGGGCTGTGAGATCGTGCGGGATAAAGGGTGGCAAGCTGCTGAATCTCCTGTCGTCTAGCTCCGCCTGTTGCATGGCCAGAACGCCTGCAGTTCCTTCCGGATCGTCATCGTCATCGTCGTAATCGAAGGTGGGAATCGGAGCCCTGTTGGCGTTGGACGCAGCCGACGAATGCGACATGTTCATGTTGGCCAAGTCCGAGTTGTATCTTCGTAGGCCTTGCAGCTCGTCGTCGGAGAACTGTCCACCGTTAATCGGAAGAGGACGGTGCCGGCCACCCAACTCGGCCTCGATGTCTTGCATAATGTTGTCTTGTAGCAGAGCTTGGTCCTCGTCTGTGGGAGTGATGGCGCTCGGGTCCCAGGTGTGTTCGTTCACCGGGCGGCTAGGCAAAGGAGCGTTTGTGGGATGGCGCTGTAGGCCTGGCGAGTGTTGCTGTTGAATCTGCGGTGATGAGACCGGGGACGCCGCTGAGTCGGATCGCGGTGGTCTACTGTACAAGGCCGATTGATCTGTGTAGCCTGGCCCGACGGGCATCGACGACTGGATCGGATACGGTGTCTGAAAGTCGTCCGACGGGTACGGCGCTGCGGGACTGGTGCCGTTCGTTGGGTACGAGTTGTAACTGTTGCTGTATGATTGCGAGTAGGATGGTTCGTAGGCCGACGCTGATGAAGGTGCCTGTACGGATTGGAACGTAGACTGGTACGAAGAAGCAGGCGACTGGCCAAACCCTGAGGAGGAATGGACGGCAGTCGGAGAACCGTAGCCTTGACTGTAGTTGTTGTAGCCGGAATACGTCGGCTGCCGCTGAGGGGCTGCCGTGCTCGCGTAGGCGGCCGGGTTGTATGCCGCCGGAGTATAGTTGGAGGGGGGAGGAGCCGTGTATGAGGTTGGCGAAGCGGCGGACCCATATCGGCTCGGGGGAGCTGGGTGGTATGGCAGAGACGTCGAGGCCGTCGACGGCGTCCGAGCAAAGGCTTGGGGATTGTAGCTGGAATGAGAAGACGTCGGGGGCGATGAAGCTTGGTACTGGTGCTGGTAGCCAGAGAGCGCATTGTTGGTTGAACCATAGCTGTGGCGGCCGCCGGAATGGGTCGAGCTCGTCGGGCTCGTCAAGAAGAGCTCGTCCTCGCCCCTCGAGCCCGACGGCTGGTGACCTCGGGATTGCGCACGGGTCTGGTCGAACATGGCAGCATCGTCGCCGTTGTTGAAACTCGGGCGTCGGCCGAGGTAAGCAGACTGGTCTTGCGCCTGTTCAGGTGTGGGGTATTGAACGGGAGGGGTATGGCCGTAACGGCGCTGGCCGTCGCCTCGGAAAGACATGTTGATGATGGCTGATGATGGCGGCGGCGACAGCGACGTCAAAACGAGCCCGTCAGGTCAGCCTCTCGAAAATGCTGCTATGTCGACCTAAGCGGAATGCCGGCGGGGGGTCGATCGCATGTGTTCGTAGCGAGCTTGATCGAAGCAATGCTCGCCGGGCCGTGCGGGTCGTGGTCAACGGGTTGTTGGGGGTAATGCGCCTGATAGCGGAACGTCGTAGGGTTGGAGATGGCGCCTCGATGTAGAGTGGAAGTTGAGGTTAGCCGGTCTTCAGTCCGGGGTGTCGCGGGGTGCGCCTCGTAGGTAGTGGTGGTTGTGTGCCGTGGTGTGTTGTGCTGGGCGGCGGCGCGGCGCAAGCGGGCGTAATAGGACTGACGTCTTTGGGCAGTCAGTCCTGTGGGCAGTGATGTGCGACCAGGACGAAGGTTGTTGGGCAGACCGATGGGCCCTGGACTGACACACTAGGCAACTGGTGTCGCGCCGCGGCAAACAGGGAGCTAATCGCCCAGGACAGTCGTCAGACGAGAAGAGGGTGGTGCGACCTTGGAAGGCAGGTCCGTGTAGAACCGTAAGTGCTGCCGATTTCCGCAGTGCCCTCCTCTGCTTTGAAGCGAGTGACAAAACAGTGAGAGTGAGAGGCGGCAGCAACGGCAGTGGGGGCCAGTCGGGGAGAGCGAAAACCAAGCCACAAGACCGGGGCTGGAGAGTCGTTATTACGGAGTCGCAATGTCAGAGTCGGGGTTGGCTTGGGGCTGTTCGGTGCCGCGCAACAGGGCAGACGTGGGCGACTTGCGAGTCCACGGAGAAATAGAAGTAGTGTATGTAGGTCAACGAAGTTCGAGTTTTTGTTCTCTTCAAGGATGGTGTTAGACAGACAGGCAGATTGGGGGCCTTTGCTTGGGTTGTGTCTTTGACGCCAAGTGAGTAGAGTGTCTTGTTCCCTTTCGCAGGCCAGGAAACTCGAGTCGTACACAATGGCCGCGTCCGCAGTATGTGATTGCGCTGTCACACTGCCTCAATGGCGGCCCCGTCGGAAAGTTGGAGGGAGGTGGGAAGTAGGTGAACGAGAAGAGGCAATCGTTTCGCAGGTCAGACGAAGGTCAGACGAAGGACGAGAGAAGCGGTCTCGTGTTGATTGGGACGTGATGTAAGAAAAGATAGAGAGAGGGAGAGGGAGAGGAAGAGGGAGAGGGGGAGAGAGACACCACACCTCACCCTCTTTTTTCTTCTTCTTCTACACTTCTTCTTCTTCTTCCTCTTCCTCTGTCGGTAAGAGCCAGGTAGGTAGGCCAGGTAGGTCAGGTACTGCGAAGTTGTGGGTGTGGGTGTTGGTGGTGGATGGCGCTGTGAGCGAAATGAGAGGCACCAACAGGGAGTGAACAGCAAAGGAAACTGGTCCAGCGAGCAGTTGGCAGTTAGGCCGGGTACCCCCGTAGTCTGCCGCCCCGTCTCTCGTCGTCTCTCGTCTCTCGTTGCGGAGGTCGCTGGACTGGTCACCAGTCGTCCCGGGCGGGAAGAAGAGATTGAATCTGGGCCGAACGAGTCTTGGCTTGGCCGCACCAGAATGGAACGGGATGGGGAGAAATGGGGAAGACGAGATGAGCGCCTGCATTTTGCCCCGAGGCCATGTACCGACAGCGCAAGTGATGTGTGGAAAGGTACATGTGTCACTTTTTGTCTGGGGCCTCTGGGCAGGCTTGCTAGGCGGCTGACTTTTTGATTGATACGTGCAATTAAGGTGCGAGTACGTACTGTCTTGGGGGGCCGGCCCTGTTCATCGTCCTCGACAATATTCCGAGGAGGGAAGGAGCAACGTGCTGGGGCAGTTGTCCCACAGGCTTCATTCAGGGAACCCGAAGGAGGCAAAGAGGAACGGAAAAGTGAAACAAAGGCGAGAACTTGGATCCAGCCCAGGCACAATTCCATACCTGTAGATGCCTGCTTAGGTACATGCTACACACTACAGGTGCATCACAGTTACAGTATCCGTAGTGTATACATACCGACCACAATAGACACCAGACTTTGGGTACCTAGGCACCCGTGACTTGGGGTGTTAGGTCGTCTGATGTCTAGTAGACGGGCTGAGGCCTCGGCGAAAAAGTCAGTCTTTTTTCACAAACTTAACCAGCATTTAATAGTGTCTAGTATTAAATGCAAACCTTGGTAGTATATGTAGTACGGCAAGCGTCGGGCAAATACAGCTACTCAGGGTGGTTCATTCCGGTTCCAGGATGAACACGCTGCAGCAAGTAAAGTCAACCCCGGACAGGCTCAAATACGTCCGATTTTACCTAAGCTACCTATCTGAATGGATACTGTGAGTCTAGCCGACACCCAACCGAGATCTGCAATCCAATCACGGAATCCCTTAAAGATTGCAATCTGTCTTCTTTCTCCAAGTCCACAGCTCGGTGGTTCTTTTTAGGCCCCGAATTCCGGCCGACCAACTGCATCCGGAAGCTTGCGCTGTATTCGTGCACTTCCTGGTGTACAGCGGTTGGAACGACCCTGGACGCACGGAAAACCCCAGCAATTCGGGGTCCGGTGGAGTGCGTGCGACCTGCTAACGAACCCCATCCTCGTACCTATCCTCCCACCTCGCGGCCCGAGGAGCTGCTGCTGCTGCACTGCAATCATATTCCTGTCACATCACCCAGGGGCCCCAGCTTGATCATCCGTCGGTTTGGAGACAAAAAAGCAACAAGAACGCAATGCCCGTATCGTCCTGTGTCGTGTATGTTGTGTCCCTTGGAGTCTCGTGTTTCGACGAGAGAACAATTGTAGGGATACATGCTACGTCGCGACAGACCGCGACTCACAGTATAGTACTATCAATCGGTCAATACCCCGGCGACCCCCCGAAACCCAGGTTTGTCTTGGAACTTCTGCAAGCACCGAGTAGGGAGATTGCCCATCGATTTTTCCATACCACGTGTCCCGCCGGCATCGATCTCGACCCGCGGGCTGCGGGGACTTGGCTGCTTGTCGCTCTCTTACCTATCGTAATTGGGGGCACCAGCGTCTGCGCTCATGGCTCATTTGAAAAGGGATCCCATTGTTTTCTGGTCAATCCCGTCTTTTTCTCACAGGCAATAGTCCCGCGAGCCGCAATGAGAAACCCCCGCAACGTCGGACCTCGATGCCGCTGTTAAGGCCACACGCTCTTTCTGTAGGGCTGACTGCATCTGGGGGCCCGAGGTCAAGGGCACCGCGCCGTGGGATTGGTCTCTGTCCTAGTCAGCATTCCCGGGCGGCCAAATCCCAAACGAGACTGGCCGGCTGGGTCGTCCTCGGGCAGGAGGCCTGCCGGAGCCGCCGAAGCTCCTTTGTAATTGTGCCTCGAGTCTGACCCAGCTGTTCGCTCGTTGCCGCGCTTGGAGGCTCTTGTCTGAGATACGAACCAGCCAGCTTACACACTGACCTGCAGAAAGTACCTATCTGACAATCATCGCCATGGTCCGTGAGCCTTTGCATCATCAACCAGCTCCTTCTAGATCTCTGGATAATCACATGTGGGAAGATGCTGAATTCAGTGGGGCAGTTGTTCTCTAGCCGATATTTCAACGATTGTTCATGATAATTCGGTCACGGCCATCCCACTCTCATCTGTACCAACATCTTCGGAATAGGATAGGACATTGAGGCAGCCCCGCCACTTCTTCCAACAGCCAGACCTTCTTGCTGGCGCTGATAATGTGCACGATGTGCGGTGGCTTAGAGTGGCTTAGAGTGGCTTGAAGTGGCTAGTAGTGGCTAGTAGTACCATGTATTGTCAAGTGTGGCTGAAGCTCTCGATGGCGGCCAACTCTTGCGATAGATTGCTCGCCGCATCATTAGCTAGCAGTGAATGCCGTCCCGTGCATATCATCCTGCCAGGACGGACCAGAGAAACTGAGAGGCCTGCCGTACCTTGTTTATCTTTGCTTGTCCATGCCACTCCGGGCAGTTTTGGATTATGTGCCGCAGTCGCAGTTGAGTCGATTCGGCTGACCCTACGGCAAGGGACAACAGCGCCCGCGGCCGGTCCAAGCCACAACTGGCGGGAACCATCATGAGAGATGGCGAGAGGGAGAGGTGGGGTTATCCTGGCCGACCATCGGCTCTGCCGGTGCCAATGTGCCACGAAGGTAAATTCCATCCCGACCGCCCTGTCCTCTTAACGCGGACTTCAAGCACGGCTAAAGGTTGCATCGGCCATTTGTAAGCATTTCGACCGCCATGAAGATAACCAGCCAACCGGCTTCGCGCGAAGCTCAACCCGAGCCCACTCCCTCCGGCGATGAGATGATGCTCGAGCGGGGCAGAAGCTTCCCCCCCCCCACCATCCATGCGCGAGCTGGCGTGCTGCTGTCCAGTCAGTCACTGCGTTCAGTACCTGGGCCGGCACGGAGAAAGAGGAGGGGGAGCTGCGGACTTGGGGGACACACCAGTGAGCGAGGAAAGGCCGCTCGCCGGGCGAGTAGGAGAGCGAGGCGAGGTGAGCTTCTGGGACTCGGAATTCCGAATTGTGCCCATCCTTCCGGCTTTATGCAAGCTTGTGCCTTTGTGTGTGTCCTCTCTCTTCTCCCCTCCTGCTCCTGGACTGGTCCCTCCCGGGTCCCAAGAGACTCCATAAGGTACTTTCTCCTTCTTCCCCTCTTTGCACCTTGGACTTTCGCCGTTCTTCTCTCCCCAACAAACTGTCGATTGAACATCATCTTCGCGCTCCAACAAACCAAACCAACCCGAAAACAAAACAAAAAATCATTCAAAATGGTCAAGGCTGGTAAGTACGACTCCTTTATATACAGGGATTCCAGCTCCGTGCCACCGCCCCTAGTGCAGAGCCGCAGCGCTGGGGATGGAGGGGTGACGCAGTCCAACCACTCAATTTGCGCTGGATTGAGCGGGTTTTTGTTCGAGGCGGGCAAGAGATCACACCTTGATGGCTCTGCGACGTGCCCACGACCAGGAGCAGCCTCCCGCTGGCCAATCTTCAAGCTCGGTCGACTCCATTCTCCATGTCCCTTGCGTCGCTGTCCCCTCGATCTGTTTGGCTCAGCTCCAGACGGTTCCCGTCGTTCCCGTCGTTCCCGTCGTGGGGAAGCCGGGGGATGGTGTTCTGCCCATTCGATGAGGGGGGACGGCACTTGGAAAAAGAGATCTGACGAGGAACGAAGTGGTAGACAGTCACTAACCCTGTGTGCCAGTCGCTGTCGTCCGTGGTGACTCTAAGGTCACCGGCTCCGTCGTCTTCGAGCAGGAATCCGAGTCCGCTCCCACCAAGATCACCTGGGACATCACTGGAAACGACGCCAACGCCAAGCGTGGCATGCACATCCACACTTTTGGTGACAACACCAACGGCTGCACCTCTGCCGGCCCTCACTGTGAGTTCTCCCCCAGAGACTTTTCCAAGCCCTGTCGCGGGGCAAGAGAGTAACGAGAACCTTTGCTGACCACGGCTCGCTGCAGTCAACCCCCACAACAAGGGCCACGGCGCCCCCGAGGACGATGACCGCCACGTCGGTGACCTCGGCAACATCGAGACCGATGCCCAGGGCAACTCCAAGGGCACCGTCACCGACAAGCACGTCAAGCTGATCGGCCCTGAGAGCGTCATCGGCCGCACCGTCGTCGTCCACGGCGGCACTGACGACCTCGGCAAGGGCGAGAACGAGGAGTCCAAGAAGACTGGCAACGCCGGTCCCCGCCCCGCCTGCGGTGAGTATCTTATCTTTGTGATGCAAAAGACATCGAGAATGCTAACGTGTAATTGCAGGTGTCATTGGCATCTCCAACTAAGTTCTGGACACCTGACTTCGCTGTTCCTGAGGCTGTGTGATCGAGTTGAACATTCCGGGAGCTGCCACGACGAAGGAATTTCACTGCATCGTTGTCTGATGACCTGATAGCAAACTTGATCTGATGCCTCAGCCCAGGTTCAGCATAACGAATAAAAAAATCACCGTGACCCTTCCTATGAATTCTGTGATGTCAAGCCTTTGGTCTTCTGAGCGAAGGTCGGCGGCGATGGTGGTGGGGGCATAATCCTTGCACTGTGAGGGGTAGGAGATGACGTGAACTCCACCTCAGCTGGCATCAACAGAGCATTTGCTTGCTAGCAATTCCCAGCTAGAGACAATGCTTTTAGGTCGTGTTATGTACAATTGGGAAGAGTGGTTGAGCCAGGTAGGCCCCAAACGGGTCAAGCTGAGAATACATCGTATGCGCCGAAGAGACAGTGAGCTGGTCTAACAATCAATATCCATCATTAGAAATTTCCCTCGGCCGTCATAATGCATTGTTGTCCTCCAAGTGTCCTGTAGCAATAAAGTCCAAAAGATGCAACGCCTTACATAAGGTAGCTGCAACCCCGCTCTCGCTTACCCGCGCGCCGCCTGCGACTGGCCAGCGGCGAGCTGCTACCCCGGTCTGCAGCCTCCCTGTGGTCCCTGAACCTCCTTTCCCCACACTTGCTCGCTCGAGAACGGGCGAAATTGAGGCAAGCTGTCAAAAAGGGCGGGCGGTACGGTACGAGTGTCGAACGTTCATCAAACTATCGCCCTTCTTGCTGTTATTCCTTCCTCCTAACTCTCCCTTCCTACCCAAAACTTATCACCACCATTCTCCCTCTCTCACTCTCCCGCATCTAACCCCCCATCGTAATGTAAGTCAATTGTTTTCTTTAATTGCAGTTGTTGTCAAGGGGTCGATCGGCTTTCTACCTGTATGCCCCAGGGGCTAGCTGATGCTACCTGCGGCTTGGGGAAGCTGCACCTATCCATGCTGCTTGCAAACAAGCTCATTGAAGCACAATGCCTTTGTCTTTGCTGCTGTATTGACATAACGGGTCACTGTTTACTCGGCAGCTAGATGTGGTGTTCCAACTCGCAACATCGTTTGGGTATTCTGCTTCTCCAAGCGTTTGGAGGCTATTGCTGCAGCCCAGACACTTGTCACCCCACGGTCACTACAAGCAACTTGACGTGGACGCTGTGCTAATTAATACAGTTTACCTTTTACCAGACACCCAGTCGCTCATTGATCCTCCATCATGTCGAAGCCCTTCTTCGCCAAGGTCAAGAGCGTGCTTAGCGGCGACACCCTCATCTTGACCGCTCCCAACAACCCGAAAGCCGAAAAGACCTTCTCCCTCGCATACGTTGGCGCCCCCCGGCTGAACAAGGAGGGCGACGAGCCCTTTGCTTTCCAGTCGAGAGAATACCTCAGAGAACTCGTCGTTGGCAAGCAAATTCAATGCACAGTAGCTTACACCGTACCTTCCGGCCGTGAGTTCGGCACTGCTCTGCTCTCCAAGGACGGCCCCTCTCTACCCGACGAAGCTGTCAAGGCCGGATGGCTCAAGGTCAGGGAAGATGCCGGCCGAAAGGAGGACGATGAGACCATTCTGCAGCGTCTTGATAACCTGCGCAACTTGGAGACCGAGGCCAAGAACGCCGGCAAGGGTCTGTGGTCCGATAAGGGCGGCCACATTGAGGTCCAGAATGACCTTGGCGGCCCCCAGTTCATGAACGAGTGGAAGGGCAAGACCGTGGATGGAATTGTCGAGCGGGTCCTCAGTGGCGATCGCCTGCTCGTGCGACTTCTGCTTTCGGATAAGAAGCACGTGCAGGTCATGACGCTCCTTGCCGGAATTCGTACCCCGACCACCGAGCGAACGATACAGTCCACCGGTCAGACCCAGCCCGCCGAAGAGTTTGGAAACGAGGCCAAGTCATTCGTCGAGGAGAGGCTGTTGCAGCGCCGCATAAAGGTTGACATCGTTGGCGCCAGCGCTCAGGGGCAGCTGGTCGCGGCCATCATCCACCCCAATGGCAACAAGAACATCGCCGAATTCCTCCTGTCCGAGGGTCTGGCGAGATGCAACGACTTCCACTCCACCATGCTCGGCGAGAAGATGGCTAGCCTTCGTGCTGCTGAGAAGACGGCCCAGAGCAAGAAGCTGCGCCTGCACCAGCACCACGTTGCCAAGGCCGATGCCTCAGCTTCCGACATGGTTGTCGCCAAGATCATCGGCGCGGACACCATCATTGTCCGCAACAAGACCGGCACCAACGAGAAGAGGATCAACTTCAGCAGTGTCCGCGGTCCCCGCACCAACGAGCCGTCCGAAGCCCCTTACAAGGACGAGGCGAAGGAGTTCCTGCGTAAGAAGATCATTGGGAAACACGTTCGCATCAGCGTTGACGGCTCCAAGCCCGCCGCCGACGGTTTCGAAGCTCGTGAGGTCGCCACTGTGACCGAGAAGGGCAAGAACATTGGTCTGCTTCTGGTCGAGGAAGGCTACGCTTCCGTGATCCGTCACCGCAAGGACGACACTGATCGCTCGCCCAACTACGATGAGCTGCTCGCTGCGCAGGAGAAGGCCAAGGAGAACAAGAAGGGTATCTGGTCTGGCAAGGCGCCCAAGATCAAGCAGTTCGTCGACGTTTCCGAGTCTCAACAAAAGGCCAAGATCCAGCTTGGCACCTTGTCAAGACAGAAGAAGGTGCCCGCGGTTGTCGACTTTGTCAAGTCCGGATCGCGTTTCACGCTTTTGATTCCTCGCGAGGGCGTCAAGCTCACTCTGGTTTTGGGCGGTATTCGCGCTCCTCGTGCCCCGGGTCCCCGCGGCGAGAAGGGTGAGGAGTTCGGCCAGGAGGCCATCGATCTCGCCAACCGCCGCTGCAACCAGCGCGATGTCGAGGTTGACATTTACGACATTGACAAGGTTGGCGGGTTCATCGGTGACTTGTACATCAACCGTGAGAACTTCGCCAAGCTGCTTGTCGAGGAGGGTCTTGCCTCGGTCCATGCATACTCGGCCGAGAAGTCGGGCAACGCTACTGAGCTGTTTGCTGCCGAGAAGAAGGCCAAGGAGGGCCGCAAGGGTCTGTGGCACAGCTGGGACCCGTCACAGGAGGAGGACGAGGAGTCTGCGCCCGTCGAAACTGCGACCAACGATACACCAGAGGCTTACGAGAACAAGCCCAAGGACTACCGGGACGTTGTCATCACCAACATTGACGACAACGGCAAGATCAAGATCCAGGAAATCGGCAAGGGCACTGCTGCGTTGACAACGCTCATGAACGATTTCAAGAAGTTCCATCTGGACTCGAAGAACAACAAGCCTGTAGGTGACGCGCCCAAGGCCGGCGACTACGTCGCCGCGCAATTCTCGGCCGACGGGCAGTGGTACAGAGGTCGCATCCGCTCCAACGACCGCGCGGCCAAGGTGGCCGAGGTCGTCTACATTGACTACGGCAACTCGGAGAAGCAGCCCTGGTCAAAGTTGAGGCCCCTGGACCAGCCTCAGTTCACGACACAGAAGCTGAAGGCGCAGGCCATTGATGCCTCGTTGTCGTTCCTGCAGCTCCCTACGGCGCCGGAATACTTTTCGGAGTCGATCGGCTTCATCGCCGAACTGACGGAGGGCAAGGAGCTTGTGGCCAGCTTCGACCATGTCGATAACAAGGAGGGTGTCAGCTACATTACGCTGTTCGACTACAACGCGAGCGACAAGAAGCCGGGCCCGAACGACTCCATCAATAAGGAGATTGTTGCCAACGGCCAGGCCATGGTCCCTAAGAAGCTCAAGGCCTGGGAACGCAGCAGCCAGCACGCTGCTTACCTGAAGCACCTGAAGCAGGTCGAGGCCATGGCTAAGGAGGAGAGACTCGGCATGTGGGAGTACGGCGACATCACCGAGGATTAGGGGGGGGGGGTGAAGGAGTGAGAGTGAAGAAGGAGATATGTCTTTTAGAGGCGGATCAGGAAAAGTCACTATATAATTCACAGTAGCCTTGCATGAATTGACAGGCGCCAAGAGGCCTCAGCAGGTTGGCCTCTGCCCTTTTTGTTTGCAGTCACAGTCGCAATCACAATCGCGTTAATTGAAAATGAGTATCTGGAGGGGTTCTTCGGAGGTGGTGAGATGGACTTCTGACGATGGCGAGGGCTGTGAGGTTCCCAATTGGCCCTCGAGGGTTTACGTAATGGGGGGCTAGTACTATGGGTGAGTGGGAAGAAATGAGATGGTCGGTTAGTCGGTCCAATGTGTCGCAGGTCGGAAAAAAGAGAAGAAACAGGACGGCGGGCGATGGCGGAAGAGATGTGGTATCGCGCGTCCGGAACCCGGAAGTGCCGGGGTTGGCGCCGGCTCTGGCGAGGGAAGGAAGCGATGGTGTGGGAAGTGATGGAAGGTCAGAGAAGCAAGAGAAATCAACCGGGGGAGAGACCGGAGTTTCCTGATTCGGCATGACAACCAAGGGGCGACTGAGGCGGCGGTGGGGGGAACGGACGGATAAATGACACGGAGAAGAATGAGTAAAAAAAAGAGAGATAAATTTTGGAGCCAATGACGAGCGAGGGCGAGCACGTGGTGAAGGACGAGAATCACGATGGACGATGTCTTTCTCCATCGGCTTATTGGAGGCGACAGGGGAATGAGCTGAGTCACGGAATCTGCAGTGCTACATCCTCGTCTTAAGTAGTCGATTCTAGAAGACTGGGCATTTAAGAGGTAGGTGAGCAAGCTGGAGGTGTGAGACTAGTCGGGCGGCCTGGCCTCGTCTCGAGGAGGGTGGTGACGATTGAAGTGATTTGGACCGAAAAACGTGGGCTCATATTCCCGAGCTGCGAATCGTTACGGACGACACTACGAGTACACTACAGCACCGTTGTGCGTGCCCGGGACCGACGGACGGGCGGACGGACGGGTACCCACGGCGATGGTGGCGGCGTCGTCGTCGGCGGCGACGGCAAATGACCTGGGAGTGACTAAGCACGACCGTTGTCGACTTCTCCTATCGCCGAAGCCGCAAGGGGGACAGCGATCGATGCTGCTTGGGTTGGGGCCTTTCTCAACTCGCTTCTTTTGAGGCTCGAGCCGCATTTGCCTTGGTTGTTCCCATTTTTTTTTGCCCCCTTACCCCGTCATCCGAGCGATTCAAGCGATCTCGAGAATCCAAGCAAAAACCAAACCGCTATTCGCGACGGTCCCAGAGGCTCCGTTCTGTTGTTCTTTTTATGGGTATGTTACGTCGATGTTGGCCCGTGAGCAGCCTCGCAGGCGGCAGAAGGGGCACCCGCAACAGAGCGATTTTCCAGGGGGGGGGGGGGGGGGGGGGNTTAGGACCGAGACAGGGTCCTGCTACACACGGGCGGATCTCTGGACCAAACTTCTTGAGACCAAGTGTTGCAACAATACCGTGCTTGTCAGCGATAATTTTTTTAAATTTTTTTCTACGTTGTCCTCCTTTCTCAAACAAGTTCCCATCAGCAAGGCGGTAGGTCGGCGTGTCCCACGGGTGCCCACGGAATACTGGGGGTATGACGCTGATTCTGGGTCACTGGAGGGGTGAGGGGTCGACGGTGGGGGGAGTCCTTACCTCGCTCCCAATTACGGATCCCCGCCTTAGGTACAGCCTACAGTAAGGTACAGTAGGTAGGTTACTCACAGGAGTCGCGACCGTCTACGTAATCATACCCCGCCAAACGGTGGGCAACGGCGTGACGGTGGATGTCGTCAGGTCTTGTTGCTGCTGCTGCCGTCGCTGCTGCTGCTGAACGCCGAATACACTGGATGGATGGATGGATGGATGGATGATCTGACATTCACATGAATGCAAAGAGCAGCATCACGACATTAACCAACAACCTGCCAAAACGAGGAGGTTCTTCAGGAAGACAACAGGTGATCAGCGCGCTAGGGGGGAATCGTTAACATCTGGCAAGTCGAATGGGAAAGGACCATGGCCTTTGAGGGCAGGCTTTGACCGCGGTCCCGGGATCCTGGACGGCTATTTCGCAAGTAACCATCACAACCTTGTAGATACTGTCGTTGTTTCTCCTATGGCGGCGGCTCCTTATTTTACTCATGTATCCGTACTTACTACCTACTTGTACACGGGCAGCAGCAACCGCCCCCCAGTGTGGGTCTAAAAAGTGTCAGTGAGGTGAGGGACAAATGTTACCCCTCGTCCCAGGCCAGGTGCAGCCAGCGCGCGCTTCTTCCTCAACAAAGATCCAAACTACTTCTACAACCTCACGTCCTCTTTTTTCTTCCTCCCATCTTCCACATCTCCCAATCTCTCTCTCTCTCTCTCTCCTTCAAGTTCCTCTTGATACATACATCAACCGCCACCATTCATCCATCATCATCCACAATGTCTACTTCCCTCGACCAGCTCAAGGCCACCGGCACCGTCGTTGTCAGCGACTCCGGTGACTTCGCCTGTTAGTCCACCCCGCCTCTCTGACCCTTGCCAAAATCTCTCACCCCGTCGCTGTCGTCACTTGACGGAAGTGTTTCGCCATCACCACCACCGAGTCAATCCATCACAGGCAGTCAACAATGGAACCAGTCACCTCGTGTTGTAACAGAGCACCGGACAAAAAAGCTAACATTGTGACCTTGCAGCCATCGCCAAGTACAAGCCCCAGGATGCCACCACCAACCCCTCCCTCATCCTCGCCGCCTCCAAGAAGCCCGAGTATGCCAAGCTGATTGACGAGGCCGTTGCCTACGCCAAGAAGAAGGGCGGTTCCGTCGATGAACAGGTCGACGCCGCCCTCGACTCTCTCCTCGTCGAGTTCGGCAAGGAGATTCTCAAGGTCGTCCCCGGCAAGGTCTCCACCGAGGTTGACGCCCGCTTTTCCTTCGACACCAAGGCCTCCGTCGACAAGGCCCTCCACATCATTGAAGTACGTCCGGCCCAGCTATTTACTTGCTCGCTGACATACTGACAAATCCCCCAGCTTTACAAGGAGCAGGGCATCTCCAAGGACCGTGTCCTGATTAAGATCGCCTCCACCTGGGAGGGTATCAAGGCCGCTGAGATCCTCCAGCGCGACCACGGCATCAACACCAACCTGACCCTCATGTTCTCCATCACCCAGGCCATCGCCGCCGCCGAGGCCGGTGCCTACCTCATCTCCCCCTTCGTCGGCCGCATCCTCGACTGGTACAAGGCCGCCCACAAGAAGGAGTACACCAAGGAGGAGGACCCCGGTGTCAAGTCCGTCGGTACCATCTTCAACTACTACAAGAAGTTCGGCTACAAGACCATCGTCATGGGTGCCTCTTTCCGCAACATTGGCGAGATCACCGAGCTTGCCGGCTGCGACTACCTCACCATTTCCGTATGTTTACCCCATTTTGCACGTCCGCCTCTATTCGGCAGCACGACACTAACGTTTTCTCAGCCCAACTTGCTTGAGGAGCTCCTCAACTCCGACGCTCCTGTCCCCAAGAAGCTTGACGCTGCCGCCGCCGCCAGCCTCAACCTCGAGAAGAAGTCGTACATCAACGACGAGCCCCTCTTCCGCTTCGACTTCAACGAGGAGCAGATGGCTGTCGAGAAGCTTCGCGAGGGTATCTCCAAGTTCGCCGCCGATGCCGTCACCCTCAAGGACATCATCAAGGCCAAGGTCCAGGCATAAATCGCTGCTCGCAACGGGAATGAGAAATAAGTGCCTGATGCACTTGTGTGGAGGATATATCATGATGTGAGAATGACTTAATGAGATGGAACAAAAAAAAACTTTGAACAGCCATTATATACATACAGCACTTTCAAAAGTGAAACCAGGCGCCGTGTGATGACAACTTTTTTTTCCCTTTTTTTTTTTTTTGGAGGGAGGCCAAAAATTACAAAAGATAAAGACTACTTTGGTAGCAACAATCCATGCAATTGGTTTTCCAGAGTCATTGACCTTTCTTCTAAGTATACGAATTTAATTGATAAACATCAAGAACATTATTATATTTTACTGTGGGGATAGGTACAGGTTCTTGCCGTCCGGTCCGTGTTGACTGCGGTGGTCTGTTACAATGTGACCGAACCGTGACACGCCTGTTGGCGGGAGATTAGGTATGTGTGTATGTGTGTGTATGCATCCCCAGAGACGATGGGTACGTCGTCGGCCCATCCTGTAATCTTTACCGGCTTCCACCATAAGCTCTTCTTTCTTCTCGCTTCAGGTGTTTGTTTGTACGAACTCAAAAAGCGGCAGCGTGCTCGCTATGACCGAGCCTTCTCGTCCGCCGCCTCCTCCTCCTCCTTCTTCTTCTTCTCGCTCTTCTTGTGCTTCTTCCTCCTCTTGCCCTCGCACTTGACGCTCTTGACGGCGTGCGTGACGCCCTCGGCCGTGGCCTCGATGACGAGCGCGCTGAGCTCGCCGCCGTTGACGCAGCCCGAGTCGAGGCCGAAAGTGTACTTGTCGATGCTGAGGCCCCTCTTGGAGTCGTGGCCGTAGGCGACGGCGGTGCGGGGCTCGGCCTCGGGCAGGCCCCGCTGGTAGGCGTTCCAGGCGCGTGGCCAGGAGCTCGCGCCGTCGTGACGGTCGGTGGGGATGGCGAGGCCGCGGTCACGGCGGCGCTCGTGCTCGCGCTCGACCATGGTCTCGGTGACGTCGGGGGCGGCGGTGTGGATCTTGCGGTAGTCCTCGAGGGCGCGGCGGGCCTCCTGGCGGCGGAGCTCCTCGCGCGGGTAGACGAGGCCGCGCATGTTCATGACGGCCCAGGGGTCCTGCTTGCGCAGGGGGAGGCCGGGGACGAGGCCGGCGTGGACGACGACGAGGTTGCCGAGGCCCTCGACGGAGCCGACGTCCAGGATCACGGGGAGGGTGGAGAGCCAGTCGCGGTGCTTGCGCGAGAGGGCGCGGGCGGTGGCGCGCTCGCGGGAGTCGCCGTGGGGGAAGATGGTGGGCTCGAGGTCGTCCTGTTCGGGCTCCTCGGGCTCCTCGGGCTCCTCGGGGGCCTCAGGGGCTCCGGGGGCGGCGTCGCCGTCGGCAGACTCGGGTTCGGGCGTCGGGTCTTCTTTCTTGGGGTCTTCCTTCTTAGGATCCTCTGCCTTGTGATCTTCTGGCTTCGAGTCTTCCGTGTTGTGTTCTTCCGTCTTGGACTCTTCCGTCTTGTGCTCCTCTGCCTTGGTTTCCTCCTCCCTCTTGGTGACGGGATTCCCGTGGGCGTCCTCACTGGCGACGTGCGTTGTCTGCATGCTGCGGTGGGCCAGCAGCACGCGGTCCTCGTGGTTGCCCCGGACAGCGGAGGCGCCGAGGCGCATGGCGAGGTCGATGACGCCCCTCGAGTCGGGCCCCTTGTTAATCATGTCGCCGGCGAGCACGAGGTGGTCGCCGCGCGACGTGTTGAAGCGCAGCTCCTCGAGCAGCTTGTCGAGCGAGGCGCGCATGCCGTGGACGTCGCCAACGATGACGAGGCAGTGGCCCGGGTTCGCGCGCGAGGGCAGGTGTTGCTCGGGCAGGGTGGCGATCTGGACCGAGAGGTCGGTGAAGGCCGGCCTGGCGGCGGAGCCATAGGACATGGGTGCGTCGGCGGGGGAGCGCTTCGGGGCCTCCTGGCCGGCGGGACGGCGGCGGAGGGCGAACTCGAGGGAGGAGGCCATGCGGGCGGCGGCGAGGAAGATCGTGGTAAGGATAAAGAGGGAGGCGAAACAGACGACGGCGCGGTGCGGGCGGGCCGGCGCTGGGAATGCCATTGTGACGGCTGGTTAGGGGGTGCGTATGTGTGGGTGTAGGTGTTGCGTGCGCGTAGTCGGCGTGCGGTTGTCCCTCGAGGGCGCCAGCTTTGTTGGGTTCGTATTCTTCCCCTCGATGTAATGGCCAGGGAGGATCGTTGGAGTGGATGGTCGTCGACTCGAGAGCGAAGCGTCGTCGTTGCTAATACAGCTACCGAGTCGGCTGTCGAAGGCTTGGAGGTGGGTCTCGTCGGACCGCTTTCGTGATCGAGGTTCGTTAGAGAGGAGAGATGTCCCGAGAGCAGTGAGCTCAAGGTTGACCGGGAACCTTTGGTTTCGGAGATGGGGAGGGTTTTGCGCGGGTATCTTCCGGTTGTCTAGCTCGAAAGTTGAGACGGGACGGGACGGGACGGGACGAGACGTAGGCGTTGGTTGGCGTGTGGTCTGGTCGGCAACTCTACGAGGGAAAAGAGGTTTCCCTGGGTTGCGAAAGGTGTATATGAATCGATTGTTTGGGAAGGGGACTCTCCTTTTCCCCTTATAGCAATCGGTTAAAGGGGGTGGATGTTGTCGTGAAGGGATGGGTCTGAGGCCATTGGAGGATTGCAGGGGGTACGAACGCCTTTTGTCTATCTCCAGAGTTGGGACGTACGTATTCACAGAAGGAAGAGATAGAGGGGGGAAGAGGAGGAAGGAAGAAACATGAACGACGACGGGCCTAAACGGAAAGAGATAAAGACAGGCTGACGAGGTAGACGGCAAGCAGAACGAGAATACCAAGACCTCCGGGGGCGGCAGGGAGGACGGATCGGGACGGGGCCAGGGACGGATTCAGTGAGGCTGGACTGAGAGGATGATGTGCTCACTCTTCCATGCCAAGAAAATGAATCCAACTCACCCGCCGGAGGTCGGTGAGAGAAGAGGGCTGCCTCCAGAAGTGATTCGGAGTTGGGAGGGAAAACAGGACCCGATGAATGGCACACACAGGGAGGGGAGCGAAAATCAGTCACAAAGAGGGGCGCTGTTTGCCCGCCAAGTCGAGTATTCCGGCGCGATTTGGTGGTGGACTGGGAAAGTCGGCACGCGACGTGGCACGCGACCCCTGCAACATCCCGCTGGGCGGCTTTCGCCCTGTCAGCGGCGTCCGCGCGGGAGGTTGCCTTGCTAGTCGCTATTAGGATGCTGCCGCCTGCAGCGCCGCTAGCACCCACTCACTGGCGGCTGGCTTGGGGGAGGAGGATTGGAATGCGGGCGGGGCGGAATGGCGGCGGCGGGTCGGGCGAGAGTGACGGCTGGCGGATGAAGTCGCACTGCTTCGCTCACCAACGATGATCGGACAGGGCCGAGTCTGCAGTGCAGTCAGTGAGTGAGTGCCCTGCCTGCCCATCTTGCGCATTTCCACATCCCAATCGAACTGAGACACACCAAGAAACCCCTTGATCAGAATCTTCCCCATCGCTGCTCTCATCGCTGCTCTCATCGTCTCACACTAATCCTCTCGCGTTGTCGTTTCGCTCCCCTCAAGAATACCACGCACGCACGCACGCACGACCTTGGGTGGTGTTCTGCCAAGCTACGTCATTGCGGCACAGCATGCAGCACGTTCTTATGACGGGCCGTAATGCAGTGGCAAGTGCCCCAATCCCCTGTGTTGGCGCATGTGTTTGCAGGTCTCGGCACCCCCGTTGGGTCTTCAGACTTATCCAGGCGGCCTCCAACAAGGAGGAAGAGAAAAAGAAAGTTCCGAGAATGATCAAGACCGGGGGCTGACGACGGTTGCCAGTTCGCCTTTTCGCGTTCCGGAGCTAACAATACATGACTGGAAACTGATCTAGGCACAACCAATGTGACAAAACTGCCTGTGCTGGGGATTCGCCAACGACTACTCGTTGAGAAGAGAGAAAAGAAACACCGGCATGCAAACCAGGGCAGCCTGGAGATGCAATCGCCAAAAAGGTTGATTTGACTGACTGACCGCTTACTGTTACGCCAAACGGCAAAATATTTTGACCAGCATGGGGGTCGAACCCACAATCTCCTGATTCCACGGTGTGTCGTAGTCAGACGCCTTGCCATTGGGCCAACCGGCCAGACAATTGGAAACACCTGTGGTGTCCGTCTTACGATCTGCCGACCGTTCCACCAATCAAGACGGCCCAATTTACAGACACTGCTGATACATCAAATCAACAACAACGACGTACAACGCCGGCCCTGATAATCAACGCTGCCATCGACGATCCATGTCCCTTGTCAATACTCAATGAGTGGGAATCGGAAGCACGAATGAGACTTGCTGGTACTTTTTCTCCCTAGCCCCCAGAATAGCCGCATAGCGTCAAAGTAGGCGAAAATCTCGCTTGGGTCCCAAGTGCCGTGAGTGTCCCGGTTGCCAACCTCACACCTCGGCACCATCTCCCTAGCGTTGTCCTCGTCCATAGTCCTTCAAACCGTGTCACCCGCCGTGATTCTGACGCTGCAGGCCTGATACATGACTCGATTAGGTCTGATCACGCTCGGCGGCCGCTCAGCACAGCGCAGCAATCCCTTTTCTCTAGCTCTCATCAAGTCGCACTTGTTTTGGGGAATGTTCAGAAAGAAAGACAATAAGGTGACTTTTCCCCCGGTTATAACATGCCTGGCTGTTTTGTCTGCTCCAGAGGAAATTAAGAGGCAGGAAACAATTGGTAATAGGGTTCCGGGCTCTGCGTACTTATGATAAGACCAGTGTGATTGCCTCGGGTAGGTAGTTTATAGGAGAGTTGCGAGATGGAATCGCATATTTCCAACGAGATGGGGTCACATATCACAGTATAATAACAACAGATACTAATGACACCAAACTCGCAGGCTCCTCGGGCATATGCAGAGAAACCTATGTTATTCTGAGCGATTTGTAGTTTAGATTGGTTTCCTTGTTATCGACTGGCGTTCAAATCTTGAAAAAGATCTGCGGCGGTCATTTATCAAGTCGATGTTCTTAGGCCTACGTACAGGCTACATGCCGCGCGTACTTGAACATCCCAGCACCAAAAAGCTCCCGAATCACCACAGCGTTCTGTGCCCATAGAATTTAGTAACACTGCCTTTTACCGTCCCTTCGTTTCATGATTATTTCTGGGTGCCATTGGGATCCAACAAAGTGTATGGCGCTTCAGGTACCCAAACAAAGCCATTGAAAAACCATCGTTTGGTCTGGGTCGAAATGTTGGCCTTGACCGGGCCAACCCTGAGGAAATTGACCTGAAGCTCTAAAGACTACAAGTTGGCCTCGCAACGCAGACCTTATCTTTGAACAACCAAGTTTCTGAAACTAGATTCCAAAAATGTAATCGAATCCAGATATTTAAGGGTGACGTTCTGTATAAGATGGTTCCTTCCGCCTACCTCTCACGATGCAGTTCTTGACAACCACTCAAGCCACTTACTTCCTTAGGACCACCCTATCACATGTCCCAAACGCCATAAAAAAACCATGAAAACGATCGTACTCGCAGTCATCGGTCCTCACGGAGCCGGTAAGACCTCCTTCATCGAGTCCGTGACGGAGTGCAAGCCTGAGAATCTGCCTGAAAGCCCAGCTCCTATCGAAATCCCCAACGACTGGCTGGACGTCCGGGTTGCGACTCCGAACGCCCCCGAAGTCTCCTTGTACCACTGCAACCTCGCACCCGACCGGACCCCCTTCATTCTGGTCGACACCCCGGGCCTCTCCGCCCAGAAGGACAACCTCCCGAACTACGAGACGATCGGCTCCGTCAAGCGCCGCCTTGACAGCGCGAGCGTCGAGCTGCACGGCGTCATCTACCTCCAGCGCAGCATGGAGACGACGGACGCCGAGTTCGCCGTCCGCAACATCGAGGCTTTCCACGAGGCGTTCGCGTCCGACGAGTTCCGGCACCTGCTCGTGGCGACGACCTTTTGGGACGTCTCGCCCAAGGTCGGCTCCATGGACCGCCTCGATTGCTTTCACAAGGAAATCCGGCGGCTAGACGCATCGACGGGCTTGAAGCTCAAGATCGCGCGGCTGAACAACGACTTCGAGTCGGGCATTCGTCTCCTTCAGAGAATCCGGTGGGTGTCGACGTCTCACGTCTTTGGGAGCGGGGAGTCTGACTTTGAGGCGTCCGCGGACGAGAACGGGGTTTGGGGGGAGATCTTGTCGAAGGGCAAGTGCAGCATGATGTGAGGGGTGGCAAGTCTGAGATGGATCTTTGAGCGTCCTCAGATAAACAAATCAGAGTTTCAAAGACAACACCATCGTTGTGACGCGAGAGCTGCGAACCAAATGATATTCAGGTCATGCAGCCACTCAAGCGAACGATCGATAGTTGGAGCTTCGACTGATACTTGTTCGTATTCATCGTGTTGAGAATATAGTTACCCGTCTCTTGAGAACCTGGACTTACAACCTTTCATCATTCGGTACTTACTTTCAACTTCTTGACAACTGTCGAAACTGGCGCGATTTCGGGCCCTCGACCTCACTATGCTGTCGACCATCCTGGCTGCCAGCCATTCCTGCTTAGAGCTGTCATCTCTTAGCAGTTCTCTGAACGTCTGCTCTTCCTGTCGCAGCCATTGGGTCATCGATTCAAGAGCGCTTTCGCTGCCCCGCCAGCCTTTCTCACATCGGCGATGATCCGGTGCTGCCGAGAACCTAGAGCCTATTTGAACACCGACCGTTGTTACCGCCCGCAGAGGCAGCCGTTACAGACGGCCAGGCAAGATATACAACCTCGGCTCGGCAAACCATCCCCCATTACAACAGCCTCTGAAACCCGGATCCGTCCGCGCCCCTCATAGTACACCCTGAATTACAGTCTTGTTGGTGGACTTGATTTCCCTATATGACACACTTGGCTTTGTTTTAGGGAAAACCACCACTCTAACCTACTAAATAGCTCTACCTTGAACTACCAGACGCCTTTGGTCGTTTTTGGTTCTGAAAGCTCTAAAACAGACATGAAGGGCCTGTGGTTATCTCTAGAGAAGCTAAGCTAAACGCTTTGACGGCTGCCTACTGGGAGAAGACCTCCTAGGCAATCTAGACGAATCTGGCCAACGTAAGACTGACACCCCCCTGGAAATTAAAGGAGTAAACCAATAATGCGCTGTTTGCCCTGTATATGGCGCTGACATGGCGCGATCATATAAATGCCGTCAAGAATAGCCGCAGAGTAGAAGTAAGACTTAGAGAAAGATTTTGGATGTAGAGACTCAGGCTTTTAAAGAGTAAGTGAGAAACCTGGTGTAGGGGCCGGTCTAGGAGTTTCAAAACTAAGGCTTTGTATTCCTAGAGGGGAGTGCTTAAAAAAAAATTGGCTGCCTCTATTTTGCCTTAGAAGATCAATTAAGGCTGAAGCAGGCAGTGCCTTTGATTTGAGTTGAGGCCTAAAAATGGTAATATGGTTGTGATTCGTCTTGAACTGCAAAGCTGTTAGCAGACTTGTTAAATTTACTGGGTGAGTCACTCATAATCAAAGCTAGGTCTACTTTGCGTCCTCTACGTTTCTGAATTTCAGTAATCTTCTCTCTGTTCTTAAGGGGAAAATATAACTAGATCCCTACTTTAAAGTTCTTGTAAAAGGTAAGATCTTCTCCTAAGATATAGGCGTGTAAAGCGACGAGTGAAAATTTCTAAAAAACCGAATAACCCTTTACACCTGGTTCGTTACATGCAACTATCGACAGTTGAGACGGCGGCAGACTTCCCTCTGCCAGTTGAACCAAGCGGATGGGCCTAGATGGAGGGACAGACCACAAAGATGGACTAGGATGAGATCTAGTATCCTTATTCGCTGGCACAACAGCACGAAGCTTGATACCCTACGACTTATTAGCCTTGCTTTGTCTTGGTAGCCAAGGCGCTTACATCGGTTTTGGTGACGAGCACCATTTCACCACGCAGTGGAATGATCTTCCACCAGAGACCTTGGTGTCGGTCTAAGGCTGGGGGCTGGGTAGAGCTGCAAAACAGCACCCGCATGACACCAAGGTAATTCTGGGCGACGTAAACGCAATCGACGCCCTGGGTGGTAATAGGCCTAAACACACACTCCGCGTGATAATCGTCGCGTGTGTTGCTTAGGGACGCCATGTACTGGAGTCCTTCGAAGTCGATAAAATGGGCCCAGATCTCGGCTGAGGCGCGAACTCGAGAGCTGTCGGTTTTTCTGTCAATCGGCAGAGTTCGGGTCTGCATCACAGCATATTGGTGCAGAGCGGTATCCTGGAGAGAGTAGTCCGCAATCTGAGAACAGATTTCCTGGGGCAAGTGAGGTTTCGCGTGCCTCAAGGGTAATGTAACTTGCAGACGGAGCCATCTCATACGCCTGGCAAGTTCGGATGGTGAAGGCTCGTATTGATACGCCAACACCTGGAGGAGTAGGGCGCGCAACGTTATGGGGACATAGTTGGCGCACGAGGCATGGCAGCCTTTTGCCCGCCCGCCCAGATGAGGGCAAGCCCCAAGGCACTGTTCGAAGGCTGCACCAAAACCGTCATGCATTGACAGATTGTTGAGCAGTTCCCCTGACTGTTGTTGTCCGTCATCCGTTACTGCACTGGTTAACATGCGGATTGCTTGAAAATTTGCGAATGTTAACCTACTGGCAACAATTCTGTCATTAGTGAGAAGCTTGAAGCCGCATAGGCCACACCGTTGTGAAATGCAAGCGGTGGCCATTGTAACGACTTTCAGGACGGTATCAGAATGAAATCCGCTGAGAAATGCGGCACGGGGTTCCCTACATTTTATAAGGAACGGAGCTGAGCAGAAAAATGTTGTGTAAGTGCCTCGCACACAAACACCTTGCAGTGAGTGGTGTTGTCTCAGATAACTCAAGCCAGGGGCTTGAAATTTATCAATCATGCAATTACCCGTAACAGAAGAAAAAGGTTCATACATAATCGGGGCTTTCTTCTATAGCGAATAACGAGTGCTAGTGAACTTTCACTAATTAATCACACTCATACTACAATCCTCATGTTGCTGATGGCCACATTGATGTTCCGACACAATTGAAACGCCGTCGTGGACAAGGGGCCGGCCGCAGGTTCATCCTCAGAATCGTTTGGGGGCTCATCCATCTCCATTGACTGGTCTGGGAGACCCCCTGGGTCATTATGATGCTCCATAGACGAAGTGGCCGGGGGTTCTGGTTCAAATTGGGTCGAGGGCTCTGGAGGCTGATGGCTCTGGCCGTAATATCCCGAGGGCGAGACCGGGTACTGGTTCGGGGCGAAAGACGACTCTTCTGCTGGCGGATTGGCTTAGCTCGCATGGCCGTATGGTTCTTCGTCCGACACTGGGGAAGCTCTGGCTCGGGAGAACAGTTGCTTGGCGGAGTGGCCGGTTCTCTTTGATATAATTACCTAGTGGGGTGATGCAGTCCCCTTCTGTGGAATCCAGTGGAATGCACGCACTGCGGCTGCCGCGGGGGGTGTCGCTGAACAGAGGTTCCAGTGTCATGGTCTGCGCCGATACTACCCAAAATCTGAAGCCTTCTACGAGGGTGGTGAAACCATAGACTATCTCCAACTCGTGTGCAACTATTGCTTCTCGGGCCTTGAGTTGGAGTCGAGACTCGCCTTCGGAGGGAGGCATAAGAGAAAGACGGATGGGCCAAACCGAAGGAAACGCAGCTCTGAGCATTTCGTGTTGTTGACGGGCTGCCCCTTGGAGGCTGACGCGCTCTACTTGGTCCAAATAGGACAGTAGAAATGCCAAGACAAGAGAAGAGGCTGCTGTCTCTCGACACCCGGTTTTGGATCATTTACATATCGTTTGCCCTGTCCGCGCCGTCATTGGACTGGAAAGGGGTTCAACCATCCAGCGCGCCGCGGGAGGCTGACAAGCGGCCACCTACTTACTAGGCTCGAATAAGATAGAAGATATGCCAAGAACAGGACCCTGTTCCTAACTTCCTTCGGACCGGGGTGTTTTATACGACATGGATACATTAGGGGGGGGGGGGGGGG